>CAUYPK010018618.1:0-29036 GCA_963574355.1 Loris lydekkerianus
GGCATCATACACTAGTTTCACAGACCGGTTGACACATTTATATCACACTGGTTAACATAGCCTTCCTGGCAATTTCACATTTACTAAGTTTCACATATACCATTGTAAGATGCACCACAAATGTATTCTCACCAATCCAAAAAAAAACAACCTCCCTTCAGGTTCTTGAAAGCATCTTTGGATAGCAGGTCCCAGACTACTGGGTCTGGGGATGGTCATTCCAAAGAGGGGTGAGGCAATCATAGAGAAACTAGTTATCCACATTCCATAATATCCCCCAAATCTCTCCGTTGTGATTTTGTTTTGAGGAGAGGAAATATTGAATAGTCAAGCCTCCATCTGTGGAGATAGTTTTACTTGTGATTAAATATCATGACCCAGATATCAGACAGAGTAAACATATTTGAATTTTGTTTCTAGCCACCTTGTAGCCCTTTCTTACTGAAGTCTTAAGAAGGTGTTCAGTGTCCCTAAGAGAGTTGTCATAAATGTCAGAACATAGAAGGAGATCGTCTACATCTTAGACTAAAGTGGAGTCTCTTGGGAATTTTAAGTCCCTCAAATTGGCACTTAGGGCCTCAATATCCTTGGGGAAAAACAGTCCAGGTATATTGCTGGTTTTCCCCGTTGAGGATAAATGAGTATTGAGACTCTTTACGAAGGGGAAATACTAAAAAATGTGGAACAGAAATGGATGAGTGTGAAGTATTGAGTGTTGGAAATGATAGAAGACAGGACAGTGTTAGGATTAGGCACCACGGGAAATTTAGGTTTGACAATTTTATTGATAGATCTTATATCTTGGACTGACATTTTTTCTTTACTGGATTTTTTAGTAATAAAATGAGAATATTGCATGGATTATAAGTGGGGACTAGAAAATTGTTTTTAATAAATCTTGAGTTATCAGGCAGATTCCTTTGAGTCTTTTCTGGTTTTAAGTGATATTGGGGAATCTTGTTGGCACATTTTTGTCAAAATGCTGACATCAACACATACAAGCTAGTCCTCTCAATCTCCTCTTCCTTTCTGTAAATAACTGAATGGTTTTAAATCTGATTCTTTCTGGATCCAGCATTTATATTCCTCCCACTGTAGCATAGGAATAATTCAGGAGAATGGGCTTTGGAGTCAAATAGGACTAAGCTAAGATTCTGACTTTACAATCTGTTTGTTGTGTGATGGTGAGCTCACTACTTAGCCTTTCTGAATTTCATTTTCTGAATCTGTGAAATGGGAATATCACTGACCTTCTAGAGTGGTTATAGAAAGTAAGTAGGTATTATCATTTAAACCATACCCCTGATACCATAATGCCAGTATCAGCACGTTGATATCATTGTCTCAGCAAGAAAATAACATTTTATTTTTCATGAAGAGTCTGTCACAGTACTGTACATAGGAGATAGTGGCTCAATTGTTTGCCAAGTTGAAACTCATGCCTACCACAATTCCTTAAAAGTATTCTCACAGTTCAAACTCCTGGACTCTGAGCATAATCTTTAATAAGTGAGTTAGAGAAATGAAAGCCCTCAACCTTCCTAAATGTCTACACTGGGTTAATGATTATTACTGGTGAGAGGGCAGCAGCAGAAGGGAAAACTGTCATGTCATGTATTTGTTATACAATGTTAAGCCACTGAAGGATTTTACACAGGGGGGTGAAAAATTCTGATTTATATGTGTGATGACATGATAGCACTTTTCATCTTATCTGACATTAATTCTTACCTTATTGTGAATTATTTCTAGCCATAAAGTCTAGCTTTCTCAAGACATCTGCCAAAGGCTGGCTTCCCAGAAAAGGAACTGACCTCTTTTAAAGTTTTATATAAATGACGGTGGTCCAGTTTTTGAGGTCCTCAATTCTAGTCAATCACAGGCTTGGACTCTAAGCTTCATGCATGCCAGGGCTAGAGCTTTGGCCTCCCTAGCTGTGAGCACTTTCCAGGCAAATCATGTAGGTAGCTTTCCATGTCATACAGGTGCAACTACTTGACTAGGGTCACAGCTCTCTGATTACGGTGAGGGAAGGGCTATTGTTATCCCCAAATTGAAAAAATAAAGCTGAAGTCGTGTTTTGCTCTCTGATCAAGCCAGAACGTGAGTGGCTGTTTGCCTAATCATGCAGCTTAAAATCTCCCCAACTCAAGGGTAAGAGGGCTCCCCCAGAATATAACACCCAGCCCTGACAGGTGGCTATGCTCTGTTCTAGAGTGAACAGGTGATAGGAGACTATAGCTGCTACTGACTCTGTTTCTGTGCATTTTACTCAATGAGCACTGTTCTGGGAGGTATAGTGTGCACGATGTTTGCTTGACTATTTCTTACTAACAACTATATTTAGATACAGAGACCATATACTGAGTTTATTTGCACCTATAGTGTGGCTGAAGATTTAAACATTGCCTGTACTATCAAAGACCCCTGGCATTGCATTTCAGAAGTATCTTCTCTCTGTCTCTCAAGGTTGATCAGTATTCTGACCATTATGTCTACTCTTCCCTTAAAATCATACTCATTAACTCTATGTGTGTTTGAACTTTACATGCCTAGTGACATACAGTAAATACACTTTTGCAATTTGATTTCCACACAGCATTGCGTTTCTGAGATTCTTCTGTGTTTGCGGGGATTGCAGTAGTTGTCAAGCACACAAGACAAGATCCAGGTGAGGCTTGATTAAAATACGATGAGCTATTTTGCATCCATAAAGCATAAAATAAGGAGTAGCTGGAGATGCCAGGGAAGATGGTTCCTGCCCCATACACCCCAAATTTTGATACTACAACAGAAGGGGATGTATGACTACAATGCCAGTTGTGGGATGCTCTCTTCCTAAGAAACAGTTCTAGACTAGAGCTAAGTGGTTTCCCAGTCTGCAGTTAGACCTCACAGAAAGCCTCATATCTCATCAGTTCCCGGGAAGTGATCAGAAATCTAAGGGAGAGAGGGAGGTGAGTGGGAGATGGCCTCACAAGCCACCATCCTCTTGTGTTCTAGGAGGAACACCAGTCTTTGCATTCTGCCAAGACTCAGATTAACTGTGGTTCAATCCTATCAGGATACCTGTGGCCTATCAGGATACCTGAAAGAGCACCAGTTCCTAACAGCAGAGCATTCTCCAGTAGAAGTTTATTGATTTTCATTGCCGTGTTTTGCATTTTTTTATCCTATAAATAGCTATTATTTGTCAATTTTAATGTTGTTGGACATCTGGGTTGCCATAGTGTTTTTGTTTATTTATGTCACATTGTAAACAAAACTATTTTTAAAATTCTTACACATATTTCCTGGTGCAGAAGTTTGAGAGTTATTTTAGGGTCTAAGTATATGGCTAGGAATGGAATTGTTTGACCTAGGATACAGGCATAATTAATTCTATGAGATATTGTGAAATTGTTTTGCAAAGTTTGCATCAACTTTCACTAAGATACAGTTTTAATGATTTCTTCTGTTCCCTATCCTTACAAACACTTGTTATTTCGGGCTTTGATTTTTTTCCCAAATCTTGTGGTACACCTTGTTTTGATTAAGATTTGTGTATCTCAGAAGATTTAGGAGTTAAGCACTATTCATATGTTTAATTTGCATTTGTATTTACTTTTCTGCATCGGTGCCTTTTCTGTCTCATTCAGATAGTTCCTTTTCTCCATTTTCCTATTGGGTTGTTTGTAATATTTTTATTCATTTGTAGGAATGATTCATATATTTTGTACACTAATTTTTGATTCATTATTTATGCTACAATTTTGGGGGGAGAGACAGGGTCTCACTCTATTGCCCTGGGTAGAGTGCCCAGATGGTTCCTGCTCCACAGACCCCAAATTGTGATCCTAAGTGTCATCCTAGCTTACAGCAACCTTACTAGGTTTAAGCAATCCTCCTGCATCAGCCTCCCAAGTAGTTGGGACTAAGGCGCCTACCAAAATGCTCAGTTATTTTTTCTATTTTTTTTTTTTTTTAGTAGAAACGGGGTCTTGCTCTTGCTCAGGCTGGTGTCAAACTCCTAAATTCTGGCAATCCATCTGCCTTGACCTCCCAGAGTGCTAGGATTACAGGTGTGAGCCACCACACCCAACTACAAATATTTCTTATCCATTTGTTGGTTGGCTTTTCACTGCGTGTTTTCTTTAGATGAACATTAAAATGAACATAGTTCATTATTCTAGTTTTAATTTAGTAAAATGTATTACTCTTTTTCCTTATAGTTTTTCTTCACATCTTAAATAAAGTATCCTTTTTTACCTTGCTATCATAAAGATGTTTTTCCATACATGTTCTAAGAAGTTTAGAATTTTGATTTTCACATTTAAGTCATCAGTCTGCCTGACTAGGTTTGTGTATGATGTAGTGAGCTAGGGATCCAATTATGCCAAAAGATATTACTGAAAATATCTTTTCTCAAGTGCAATACTATGTCTGTCTTATGTCTACTGACACATAAGAATGGATTTGTTTGGGGGGCTCTGCTTGTATTTTATTAATCTTCTTTCCTATCCCTGTGCTAATAACACACTATATTAATTTCCTTCTTCCTAAAAGTAGATTTTTTGTCATGCTTCCAGAGACCATTGATGGGTGGTAAATTCTCTCTCTTTGAAAAATATTTTTATTTCATCCTCTCTGTTTAATTTCAATTAAAAGTATTATGAGATTTTAACTGGATAAATATTTTACTTTGAGTGGATTTTTTCACAACTATTTAACTTATCATACTTTTGAATGGGAATGCTTTCTATATAACTTTGTTTTCTTTCTTTCTATTCCTTACTTCTGAGTCTCTCTTCATGATTTTTTTTTTTTTTTTTTGTAATAAAATTCGTCTTGCAAAGGCAAATCAAGATGGATAAATTCAGAGTTTCTCCCTTCTCTGCTGAAGTCCTATTTCTTTCTTCTACATTCATTGTTTTCCTTTCCTCCTTAGACACTGGGTGCCTGTGGTAGATTTGAGATCTGTCATAACCTCAGTCACTCAGTATGAGCACGACCAAAAATGGTGTGAGGTGGTAGCAAATAGAGCATTTCAGCTGTAAGAGAAAAATTATTGGCATAAGGAAACAAAGGTAATGAGCCAGAAACTAGTTCAAGCTCTACCAATATAAGAAATAGTCACAGAATCTAAGGCGACCCACAGAGATAAACAAAATTTGACAAAGACATTTTGTATAAGCCAATTAGTCTTTCACCCCACTCAGGTATTAGGGGTCTGAAATATAGAGATCTTAGAATGCTTAATAATCCTTCCCAAACATAAATAATTAATGTTCATTTTATAGCAGAAGAAAATTATTGCTAGTTCTGTAAAAACTGAGAAATTTGCCAGTATCAATTGCCATATAAGCAATGCTGAGTAGCTGGAGTCAGCGGTTGTGAATTTTTCTCCCAGAATCAAGCATCCTGAGCTGTTTTAGGGTAGAAGGAGTTATGAAAACATTACCCAGATGTTTTAAGAACAACCCTGTTAGATGTATTGACTATTACAAGTGAAAAAGGAGGGCCCCTTAGTCATCATCTTATTTTGCTTAGTTTTCTCTACAACAACAGAAAATTCTGAAGGACAAATGAATGGGCTCTAATAGCATATGTCATTTGAATTTCTTCTCTTTTCAATTTTTAAATGCAACAAGTAAAAATAATCTCCTGGATATGTGGTAAAATTGCTTGACTATAATCCAAGAAGAACAAGATAGACATAAAGTTATTTTGAAAAACTATAACTTATCATCAGCTTTCTTACAAGGATTGAAAAGATAATAGCAGTTACTGGACATGTCCTTTGTGCCAGGGACTATGGGGCTTTCCCTGGAGTGTTTCATTTAGTCCTCACAACAGTCAGATAAGTTATATAACTACTGTCATCATCTTCCCATTACAGAACAGCAAAGTGAGGCTCAGAGAGACTAAAACGTTAGTTTGTTAGGATTGCTCCTTATATAAGTGGTGGAAATAAATTTCTTATTTATAGTGTTTAATGCCAGTTAAGACCCTTCCCTCTTAACACCATGAAATGATCTCACTAAAGTCTCTCTGTTCCGTTTGATACCATCTACTCTGTCTTTATCCTCACGAGAATCTATTAAGTAAAAATGATACAGATGATATTTGTGTCACATAAAACTCCATGTTTCTAGTACAGAAAACCCAACTCAAGCTGGCGTTAATAGTAACAGACTTAGAAAACATGCCCACTTCCAATGAACCAGGGAAACACTATGTATTGATTTTCTCCGCCCTAGGTGATGTATCCATCCATGAACCACAAACTGTGGTGGTGGTGGTGGTGGGGGGGGGAATGGATGACTTGGATTGCAATCTGGGAAATTCCTGAAGTCAGGAATGGGGACAGTCTCACCACCCTTGAACAGCTGTCCCTTCAGCTGGGGAGAGGGGAAATGGTAAAATAGAAGTGTTAGAAGACGAAGGAAAATAAATCACAGCCAAAGAGATGGAACCTTTGCTTCCTTTCCCAATAAAAGGTTGACACACAAATGAAACTTAAAGATCATGGTTAGATCCTACATCTTACAGAAATCCCATGGATGATGTGTGAATTAGTTTCCACTGCTGCAATGTAGCAGGTTATTCCAAATGTAGCTGCTTTAAATAACTAAACACATTTCTGTGAGTTAGTAACCTGGTGACTTTGTCCTGACTCATGGTCTCTCATCAGGTGTAGCCAAACTGTTGACTGGGGAAGGATTTGCTTTCAGGCTTACTCACATTGATCTAGGGAGAATTCTGTTCCCACAGAACTATTCCTGTTCAATTGAGGACTTTGGTCTCTTAACACCCGAGCCTTTCCATATGGCAGCTCAGAGTAGACAGCTGAGTGGAAGCAAGAGAGAGGAAGAAGATGGGCAAGACAGTTTTGTTATAGTCTCATCTTGGTTTTTTGTTTTGTTTTTTTTAAAACAGAGTTTCACTTTATTGCCCTTCGTAGAGTGCTGTGGTGTCACAGCTCACAGCAACCTCCAACTCCTGGGCTTAAGTGATTCTCTTGCCTCAGCCTCCTGAGTAGCTGGGACTACAGGCAACCGCCACTATGCCTTTGCAGTTTGACTGGGGCTGGGTTTGAACCGCCGGCCTCGGTATATGGGACCGCTGCCTTTACCCACTGAGCCACAGGCACCGCCCTATAACCTTATCTTGGAAGTGAAGTTCTATCACTTCCACCTATTTCGTTCTCTAGAGGTGAGTCAATTAAGGTCAGCCCACTCAAGGAAAAAGATTTACAGGAAGATATGAATATCAGGCAGAAAGGAGGTGAGGATTCTTAGGGACTGCTATGGAATAAATTTTTATGTTTACTCAAAATTTATATGTTAAAATCCTATAAATGATGAGATGGAGGTGGCTCCTTTCATGAAGAGGTGGTCAGGTCCTGAGGATGAAGCCCTTAAGAATGGGATTAATGCTTTTGCAAAGAAAGACTTGATCATGCGCTCTGGTCTTGGCCATGTGAGCATACAATGAGAAGAGGACAATCTACAAACCAGAAAGAGGACCCTCACCAGACACAGAACCTGTCAGCACCCTAATCTGGAACTTCCCAGCCTCCAGACAGGGAAAAATAAGTGTTTGTTGTTTAAGCAACCTAGTCCATGGTTAATATATTGTAACAGCTCAAATTGACAAAGTCAGGGGTCATCTTAGAAGCTGCCGACTAATGTGTGCATTTGTGTACATGTGCATGTGTATACACATGTTCAGGGGTCAGTGGGGGGAACATGGCACAGGGCTGACAGTGTATTAAGTTCTTATGCATTTTTCTGTTAGGAATATTAGAGGAGCAACATAGCAGTCATGGTCCTCATAAGGAACAGATGACATTCACAAATTGGGAATTTGGGGTGGTTTAATAAGAAGACTATTTACAAAAATGTGGGCAAGTATAGGAAAATCACCAGGAATAGGGCTCATAACAGCCCAGCACATCACTACTCCTAGGCCTCAAGTGGGAAGATGAAGGGGGAATGATCAGAACCAGGAGAGGATATTCATAGGAGAAGACCCTTGACAGGAGTCTCTGTTAAAGGATGCAGTCAGCCTATGGCATCTCCACAGGGAGGGTGCCAGGATAATAAATACCTCAACCTCATTTTCCTCTAGTCTCTTTTTGGCACTATCTGTTGGCTGAACCCAGGCCAGAGGGCAACAGACAGAATCCACTGACATAGTCAATATAGGTCAGCCTCCCAGGGCACATAGTTATGTGGAGAGAGGGGAGAGGAGACACGCAGGGACCATCAGAAGATACCTGGTGCAGAAAGTAAACAGACTTCTGAGGACAGTCACATCCACAAAAGGCAGAGAGGAAGGAACAGGCTTACATGAGACGTTGTTTACAGCAAGCTACATGGTGGAGTTTGCTGACTGAGAAGGGTACTTAACATTAAAACAGGCTTTCAAATAATTGCATCTCTTGAAAATCCTTAAAAATAGGAAACACAAATCTATCTTTATGAAATGATTTGGGAGAAATTGTACTGATGAAAGGACTGTGGGTGACTAAGATGATTTTGAAGGGTCTTATAACTTGAGGATTCAGTGTTCTAAGAGGAGTGATGGAAATCAGGGAACAGGATCGTCTGCAAAATATTCACAAGTCTTTGAAATGGAAATTAGACTATTCCAATTTAGGAATCAAATTAAAGCAAATATTCAGGGTGTTAGCAGGCTGCGCTCTGTGCTTGTTTGAAGTGGTGGCTAAAGGAGGCAGGCGTGCTTTTTCCTGGCTGACGCAGGATCTCACTCAGCCTGTTTTCATCTTTACTTAGCACCTGCTGGCTTGGAGTGGTGTCGCCCAAGCAATCAGACACGGGGGATATGCCAACAGCCTGACCTCCCCCACACCCCATGACGGCCTGTCCTGATATAGATGGACTGGGGACTGGTTTAAAATGACAGTCTCAAGTTCATTTAGGAAGAGAAGGCTAATTCAAAGAAACAGCAGGGCAAGCTTCCTTTTCTGTAGGCATAATTATTGGCCCCCTTCACCATGGCCCACCTGGGAGCCCATTTCGCATTTAGGTCTCGCTGGCAGAAGACGGACCACGAACTCTGTCGACACAGCATGTCCTTCATCCTTCATAAAGCCATTCGCAATGACTTCTTTCAGAGCTATCTGTACCTGCTGGAAAAAATTCCCCTGGGTAAGTGACCCAGTCAGAGCTACTAGATAATGGGTAAGAAATGACTGAACCGCTTGTGTGGGGTTGTAGACCTTCTAGAAGGAGGGTTAGAACAAGGACACTTTTCAGAGAAAAAGAATGTACAACCCATGTCAGTGGGCTGCAAAGTTTCAATGGCATTCTTCTGTAGAGAGTGTGAAGATAAAGTGCCAGCTTGGCCTGGACAGTCAGGACTGTATTTTGAGATTGCCCTGCAACCTCAGGCTCTGTGATTTCCCTCTCTGGATGTCGGTTTCTTGAGTAACAGACTCATAGAAACTCAGAAGCACGCTTTTGATACTTGCGAAAATTGACGGTTAGGCAAATTAGGTAATTCAGAGACAAGAGCATCACTGAAATAATATATCAAATAAGAGTTAAAAAGAAAGACTAAACACTAATAGATGAAAATATGTTTGAGGTGTATGTGTGTGTACGTGTGTGTGTGTGTACATTTGTGTAAACACCACATTGAACCTTCCCGGGCCTTCTTGAATCATGAGACTAATCAGATAGCCTAAAGGGTGTAGATTTGAGTTTGGCCTTTGAACATTAAGAACAAAGGTGAGGCAGGAGACTCTCCATTTTTCTTTCCTCCCAGTTATCAGGGAATTGGACAATAGAGCAATAAAAAGCTTATGTGGTTTGTGCTACTTTTCTCAGCCTCTGTGAAAGTAGTTACTTCAAGGCCCTCTAAATAGCAGGGAGGAGGAAATGACTTACCATTAAAGAGTGGAGTACCCGGTTTTGATTTATATTTCCCCCAGTGAAAGCAGGAAGGCTGTGTATCTGCCGGGTCTGTTTTCTTAAGGCTGTCTGAAAGCCGCCTTGTGCGCTGGATGTGGCCAGGGTTTCCCACTGTGGAAGAAGCTACATCATTCTTTGTAATGCATTCAAGAGACTGCATGTCAGCAGCCTACCAAAATCTCTTTTTATAAATCCATTTCTGAGGGAGCTTTTAATTCTTACAAATACCTTCGCCTTATATTTATACAACTTTCTCATAAAAATTCTTTGTTTCTCTCTGCCTTTCCTTCTTGTAGCCACACTATGGTATAGGTAGAGTGAGTATCATTGCTTTTTACTTCTATCTTCCCACTTTCTCCCTTCCATTTTAATCTTTCAAAGGAAGGAAAGAAAATTCTGGACAAATACCAAAGCAATGACCAAAGTCCAGGGCTCTTTCTGGTAGAGGGCACTGTCTGTAAGTGCAATTGTCCTGGGACACAGGGTATGCCTCAGCTGTGGGCAGTTCATTTGGAAGGCGACAGTATTCCTGTCGCTTCATACATTGCCACAGGATTGCTCTTCTGAAGACCCTCTTGGGGACATTCCTCAATAAGGGTAGTTTTGTAGCTTTGGCAGCATTAGAATGGAGAAGGATATCAATTGCAATAATTGAGAAAAGACTCCTTAAAGGGCAAATGACAGTGAGACTTTTAAAATATTTACTCAAGAGAAAGGGAACTCATCTCTGAAAGCAGATGGAGATGAGTTAAAAAGTTAGATTAAAACAGTATCTTCAGGGTGGTGTCTGTGCTCAAGGAGTAGGGTGCCAGCCTGATATACCTGAGGTGGCAGGTTCAAACCCCGCCCCAGCCAAAAACTGCCACCAAAAAAAAAAAAAAAAAAAAAAAAACAGCATCTTTAGAAAATTAGATGAAAATTCATTTGGGACAAGTAGACTATAATTTATATTTGACCTAAATCCTTTCTTTTCTTAAGCCCAGAAAAAGCATTTTAATTTTGTCTGTTTTTCTTCTTTGTAAATGTGGTTTATCAATGATTTCCAACCATTTAAAAAACATTATCATTAAAGGGCAAACTTTTGGATATAATGTTCCATGGAAGCCAAATGTAAAACACAAGAAAGGTGAAACTTTTCTGTTTAGGACTGAAGACAGAATTTTTTCTTGGTCTAGCCTCTTACCCTCAGTAGTGATTCTTGTTTCTACCTATAGGTAGGTATTATATAATATATATGTACTTTTATATAATACCTATAGGGCCATGAACAGTTTGAAAACCATTAGTCTATTCCAAGTCAAAGTTTGCTTTATTTAATTGCAGTTTTCCATAAATGGGCACTGCTTATTTTCGCTGATTCTGATGAGAAGCATTAGTTTCTCCCAAAGTCAAAGCTGGCCTCATCCAGTGCCTCTTTGATAGTAGAAATCGGGGGCTATATTAGCCAGTATGGACTGGGCTGTGGATAGTAACAAATCAACCCTGAAATCTTATAGCTGTACACATAAAAGCTTATTTTTTACTCTTGCTACATTATTTTCAACATGAATTATTAGGGTTAGAATGAAGGCTATATTCCACACAGGTTCCATCAGCAGGAATATCACCCGTCACCAAGGAAGGGTTTGTTTACTATCTCTGGGATATTTTGGCTCCCCCCAAAACATGTATGACTTCTGTTTAGAATCTGTTGCCCAGAACTATGAGTATGCTGGGCAATGTGAAGGGACCATGTGTATATCTGGTCACTAGTAAATGTTTCTGTCACAAGGGAAAAATATTGCTTCTTAGAGAAACACCACATATTTCTTCTTTCTAATCAGTTCTGTCATATTTAATGCGAAGAGACACTTAAAAAGAATTCTTATTATTGAACAAATATTGTGCCCTGGAGAAGATTCAAACATTAATAAGACACAGCCCCTGTCCTTTGGGATTTTATAATCTGGTAAATGAGGCAGATCTACAAATAAATTTGTATTTACCTTTTAAAATTAATGAAGCAGGGAAGCCAGACTAACAGCTTTGTGAATACTTGGATTTTTTTGCCGCTTTTTCTTCTCATGGCAGAAGCTGAATGTTCAGAAAGGAATCAGCATATAACACTCATCTGCCAGTGGGAGTTTTATATAATTAGAAGGCTTCCCGTCACTCTTGATTAACTCACTGAAACCTTGGTTTTTGTTCTAGAAGGTTATAACGTATTTACGGGATGCATTTGCATGTATTAGTTCTCCTACTGGACTCTAGTTTCTAGGAGAGTAAAGACTCATCTATTTTTCCCTCTGCAGGTTTCCAAAGCCTCTGAGTATCATTTCCCTCAAAGCTGTACACAGCTGTTTGAGGGATTAAATGCAGATATATATATGTGAAAATAGTCAATCTTCCGTATTAATTTCTTCCTTTCCTTCCTCTGAGCCAGCCCTCTTTAAAAGCCATCATGCAGACTTCTCTAGAACAGACATTACCAAAGGCAATAAAGTGAACTCGATACATGAGAGTTTTCAGACTGTAGTGAGTATTATGCTTTTCAGTCTGGAAACAGAACACAGCGAACAGTGATGCTCCCTCCCCAGCTCCGCTCAGGTGTTGGAGAGTTGGCTTCCCCTACTCTTGATGATTTCAAGACTTCACAGAAATGAAAATAAAGCCATTCTTTTTGAAAGGTTGGGAAATCCCTCCTGTAGGGTCTGCACAGAGAGTTTGTTGTTTGGGTTAATTATGGAAAGAACGGTGGCTAACCAGACTCTTTGATTCCTTCTTTCCTTCCTTCCTCCCACCAACTGCCTGCGTTAGGCAGCCGGTCTCACTCCAGCACACTATGCAGCAACAGTCAGTCATGGAGAAATTTGATGAAACATCCCTGGCTGGCTTCAGAGATTCATGGAATAGCAAGGACATGCATACTAACTGTCTGCAGTGAAGCTTAGCTCTTCTGGTGAACATAACAGATCTTCAGAAAGGAGTGAGAACAAGGCTCTCACTGTTCTCAAGCGTTCTGCCTGTATTATCTTACCTCAACATCATACCCCTATTAAGTGTGCTGTTATTTTTCCCATTTTATGTTTGAAGAACTAATGCAAGGAGGAGGAGTTGTATGACTCGCCAAGGATCTTGTGGTGGTGAGTGGTAGAGAGGGATTAGAACCCAGGTGTTCTAACTCGGGCGTCTTTTTCAGTCACTACATCATACTGCCTCCCAGCGTGAATGGAAACCTGAGTAAAGTGGGCAGCAATTTAAGTTTTACCACATATTTTGCTTTCACAGGAATAGAAAATATAATCTATAAAGAGGATTAGCTTTCTATTAAGATCATCAAGATAGGCAAGCCAGTAAGTAGCTCAGTTGGAGTCTTGAAGTGAACACGTTTTCCAAATGCGGCTGTTTGTGAATGAAGGTGCTAAGGAAATTTTACTTAACATAACAAAATACGACTGCTTAACATAAAGAATATTTTGAATTAAAGGCCATTCACAGTCAGAAAGCATTGGGGACAAACGATTTCCTTTCCTCCCTGAAAGCTAGCAGAGCTGACCCAAATCATTTAAAACACAATACCTATCTCTCAGGTTAATTTACAAGTCAATCTGTTTCCCCAGCTATTCATCCTCCCTAGTGACCACTTCCTGCACCTGTACCCTTACTCCACCTTCTTCCCCTCCCTTCAAAAAGGCATCTATAAAAGCATCTGACCATTATTAAGACATGGGGTAATCATTGTTGTGGTTTCCAGATACCCATGCACATGGTATTTGTTTTTGTTTTTTTGACACAGAATCTCACTTCGTCACCCTTTGGTAGAGTACTGTGGCGTCATAGCTTACAGCAACCTCAAATTCTTGGGCTCAAGCAATTCTCTTGTCTCTCAGTCTCCCAAGTAGCTGAGACTACAGGTGCCTGCCACAATGCCTGGTTATTTTTATAGATGAGGTCTGTCTTTGGCTCAGGCTGGTCTTGAACCTGTGAGCTCAGGCAATCCACTTGCCTGGGCCTCTCAGAGTGCTATGATTACAGGTGTTGAGCCACTGTGCCTGGCCTATGCGCATGGTATTTGGAAATAAACCTTTCTCTTATTAATGTGCTGTAATTATAAGTTGATCTTTTAGCGAACTAACCAAGGGGAAAGGGTGAGTTTTGCCGTGATCTCTACATGAACAAATAGAAAGTAGATTAGGAACACAAGTCAGTTTAAATCTCCATTTTTGTACACCAGTGCTCAACGGGGCCTATATGGCCCAATTGGAGATGTTCATGTAGGTTAACCCGGTGAGAATTAAAGGAGATAATATGAAAAGATAATATGAAGATGTCTAGCATAACTCTTGGCACATAGAAAGTACTTATTAAATGTTACTCTCCCCTTTCATTGATCCCCATAGAGAACAATCAGTCTCTGGGGAGGAAATTAAGAACAATAGCTACCCTTTTGCCATTACAATTTAAATCCAGAGTTAATAAAAACATTTCCTATCAAACTCTTGGAACTTTCAGAATGAAACTCACCACGGAACTATTGATATTTTTCAAATTGATTTCATTTCTGTGGCAACCTTTGCTGCATACCTCACAAATTATTTTTCAATAATTTGTACAGTGAATTATTTTTTAAATGTTTGTTGTTATCTGTGAATGAAAATGTCACAAAATTGTTTTTCTCTTTAAAGAAATGAAGAAAAGATAATTTCCCTTGTTATTGAGCAGACATATTTTTAGGTACAGAGCGTGAGATGGATGAACTATGGGTTTTGGATTTAAATAGCTCTTGGTTCAAGTCCCAGTTGTGTCACTCACTAGCTACTTGACCTTGAGCAGTTTAAAGAACCTCTTGATGGTTTGGTTTCTTCTTCTGCAGAATGGCTGTATAAGGTTTATCTCCTTTATTTATTTCCACATAAATAATTTGCCTATGTATTACATGTATGCATGTTTGATCAATGGTGGTTACTTTTTAAAAACTATTATTTGGGGGATGCCTAATTAGGAGGACAAATATTTCATAAACTATAACAAAGACATGACTTGTGTGTGATTGGGTCAGCTATTCCCTATAATAGCTGAGCCCATACATTATTCAAAGGACAAAAAGCTAGCACTTACTCAATGAAGATTCCAAAAACCCTATTGTGAGTTAAGCATAATGATAAGTGCTGAGGTTATAAAGAAAATGTAATGAAGCCTGAAGACCTACACAGGAAAGTTTTTCAAGGTGGGGATACAATTAGAGAGACCACTGTAGGATTCTGTAGAGGGGCAAAAGGAGGTATAGAACTATAGAATCAAATCTTGCTATGAAAAATCCATCTCTAGTATCTCTGCCTGATGTTTGGCCTTCTTGAATTTGATAGTAGTTAGAGTATTCTAGAAGGAATAGAGAGTTAGGAAGATACCTGGCAAGCAGGTACATGTAGAAGATAGGTCCCCTACTAAACTGGGGAAAGTGGATTGTCCCTCCCCACCTTTGGTTACCTCATTTGTGCTGAAGCTGAAAAGAAGTTAGGAAACACTGGACTAGTCCTCAGTTTGGAAAAAAGAAAAATAAAAAAAGCCCTCTAACACTCTCAGAGCAGGTAGTACACTAATTTAGAGACACCTGAAGCTACAGGGAAGAAATAGAAACTTGGAGGTTCTGTCTGAGCAATTTAGAGACTTGGTAATGACATATTTTCTAGCATCCTGGCACATTCAGACTTTTGGATTTCACCAGAACCATTGATGATGTGCCATCTCTCCCTCTCCCCCTGTTCATGAAAAAATAGACTAAGAGAGGTGGCATTTATTGAGCTCCTACTCTAAAAACAAGCCCCATTCTGCGTGCTTTCATCTCATCATCTCATTTAATAATGTCACCAATCTCGTATGACAGGTATCTTCACATCATTTTATAAAGGAAGAAAGTGAGGTTCATGTGAGTTATGTAGCCTAGTCAAGGTCATACAACTAATTAATGTCAAAGCTGGAAGTAAATCCAGGGATGTCTTACTCCAAGAGAGCTTTTCCTTCATCCCTTCCCTTTTCTTTCTTGACCTCATTCCTATCTTTATGGCTAATTTGAGAAGTACCTGTCTGTAAATCTCTTTTATGGAAGTTTTTTATCCTTCATAGGATAAAATGAGTTTTATCTCCTAATTAAGTTTTTTCTCTCTCTTAATAAAGACGCTAAAATACTATATCCATTACAGAAAAGATGGAAGAAAACGAAGAAAAAGAAGATATTTGGCAAAGACAAGCACGTAGCTATTAAAGAAATTTCCTGTTTGTTAGAAAGTCTCCGTTTTATTGGAAGCTGGAATAATATTACTTTGACAATTTTGGACCTGTCTCTGATACTGGATCAGTATCTCCTTTTAAGATGAGATTAAGATTTTGAGTTATTAATCTGTTTTTTTTTTTCCCAAGATTTTTATATCAGAAGACAGCAAAGTCATCAAGTAGCCATCACTTCAAGGTAAACTCTTTTTTTATTTTGCATCTTAAAGTCAGAGCATGAGAACTTGAGCTATAAAATTCCTTTGTTACCTGAAAAAGACTTTCTCAAAGGAGATATTGGAAAATCCTGAGTGTTAGTCAGATGATCCAACCCATGTGACATTCCTTTCCTTTTCATTTGTAAATAAAAATTTTGCTTACAATCTTTCTTACTGTAATTTCCATTTGTATCCTTTACTTATTTAAAAAATTAAATTGTCTTCAAATTGATTATAAATCCTTCTCATTTTTTGCTAACCAAAATCAAAAGCATTCTTGATGGCCAGAGTCTTTCTTGACTCTTCTTGCTTCTACTTGAAGCCATTAATAGAACAATGAGGCCATTGTTGTTTGCACCAGTGAGTAGGCATGCAGCCATATATGTCTTAACTCCCTCTTGGTAGGTTGTAATCACCATGAGAGAGAGATTGGGTTTTGTTTCTTGTTTTTTAGGTGTTGCATTGGTACTCAATATCTGAACCGTGGATGAATTTTCTCTTGGTGTTCACTCTCTTGAATATTGACCTTTCCTAGAAAGTTCATAAGATCTTCATTATCCTTGAGGGTAAATGCACTTGTACTCTATTTCCCTTTTTATCACAACCAAACAGTTGGAAGGTCCTTGGGAGTTCAGTTTTAAATGTAATTCAAGTAATAAGTACCATACCATATCAGGAACTAATAGAGTGGTATCCGTCTTTGATTACTCCAGGTTTCAAACAGATATTGTAGTTCTGTAAGAACAAGTCACTGGACATCTATCTATAGTAAAAAGGCACAGGCTGGCAACTAATTGCCTTATCTGAGTCAACATACACAACAATTGCAGGAGCTATCAGGAGGAAAGAAGCTGGGGCTGGTCATCACAACTTATATATCTTTTTAAGGGAAATGCTATTGTCAATTAGGTGAAAATGAGAAGTCAAGGCCATGATCATAAAAGTATTGAGTCTGCTGAGATTGGCATTTTCCTGTGGTCTAAATGTTGCTGACATAATGGACCATTCCCATTTCTAGATTAAGGATTTTAATACACTGCACCAACTAGTTGACTTAAGCAGGTGATGATGAGTGTAGCTGTTTGGTTGGATCAAGAAGAGCCCTGAGCTGAGACTTGCCAGTGATCCCAGAGCAGCTTTCACGCTGAGTAGACTCTGTGAGCTGTGATTTCCTACCCTGATTTTCTGGGCATCCAGAAGAATTTGGAAGAGTCACATTATTCATTATTATTGGCATAGGGATGCCTGATTTTTGTCATCCCTGTTGAATTTATAAGCATTTAGTGAGCCACCTGCTTGTTTACATACCTTACCATGTTCTAGGGAAGGAAGATTGGTTTAGGTCAGTTGTTCCTATTGTTGAACATGGAGCTATCCTTT
This sequence comes from Loris lydekkerianus, assembly GCA_963574355.1. Classification (NCBI taxonomy): domain Eukaryota; kingdom Metazoa; phylum Chordata; class Mammalia; order Primates; family Lorisidae; genus Loris; species Loris lydekkerianus. Next base: position 17,765 of record CAUYPK010018618.1, read on the forward strand.
CAATGTTGCATTTTCTCAACCTGCAACTAATTTGTGAAAATTATCAAACAAGTTTCTAAGCATGACAAATTGTATATGAAATCAGCACATTGTACCCCATAAATGCATGATCTACCTCTTTATGATTTAATTTAAAAATATTGAAAAAGATTTGCATCTTTAAAATAACAATTTATGTATTGGAGTTAATAAGTATGAAGAATATAGCATAAAATAGTTAATCCCCAGAAAATGATATACTTCATTGAAACTGACTCTTGCATCTCTTTCAGCAAATTCATGGTCATTGAGGGTCTAAACATTGACACGAGTATCTTCAAGTTGGAAAATAACAATGTAACTCCATAGATGGAGTATAGTCATAGTAATATAAGTGGTACTTACTGGAATTTTAACTTTTAGAATCAAAATGTGGGACTAATTGGTCTATTCTGAAGGAGGTAATGTACTAGTCCTTATGTCACAATCTTGGGGTTACCTGAAGAAAAATGTTCCTAGTTATGGTTAAATCATTTTTTTTTCTCAAATTCCTTCTTATCAAAATTATGCCATATTTTGATTTTCTCCATGGAACCACTGTATACTTTGCTTTTGACTTATTAATTATCTTTTATTTTTGGTGGTTAACATGAAAAATATGTCTTTCTTATAATATTACTGATGTCTCCTTGCTTCTTGCCTACTCTGGCTGGAGTCCAGATAATTCTATTTCTTAAAGATATTGTTTTTGAAGCCTATGTTTTCTCTTATAATATAAGCTGATTTCTTTCCAGATCTGATAAATAGCTGCCATTTTGGGATTTCTTTTCATTCTTTTCATTTCTGGGTTAATTGCATCATCTTTCATTGTGCATCTTCTCTTGATTTTAATCCTCATTGGGCTGGAATATAGCTTCAGAAACTTCTGAAGAATGAATTTATAGGAGGTAAATATTCTTTGACAGTTGGACTTGGTATTAAATTTGGCTTCAAAAAATTTTTCCTCAGAATATAGATGGCACATTGCCGGTGTTTCTGATTAGCTTTGTGATGTAAGCCTAATTCTAGTGCTTTGAACATAGAGTTGCCAGATTAAGTTTAAATTTAACATAATCAACAATTTTTTTAGCACAAGTATATCCCACATAATATGCAATATTTCAGGTACGCTTACATTAACTCATTTTTCATTGTCTCTCTGAAATAAAATCGGTGAGTCTTTTAAATCATAGCTGTGCACGTTACTGCGATCATGGGGCAACATACACTCGTTTTATATACCATTTGACATATTTTCATTATACTGGTTAACATAGCCTTCCTGGCATTTTCTTAGTTATTGTGTTAAGACATTTATATTCTACATTTAGTAAGTTTCACATGTACCCTTATAAGATGCACGGTAGGTGTGATCCCACCACTCACCCTCCCTCCGGCCCGGGGGGGCGCGGGGGGGGGGGGGGCGGGGGCCGGGGGGGGGGGGGGGGGTGGGGGGGGGGGGGGCGGGGGTATTGGTGGAATCACACCTACGGGGCATCTTACAAGGGTAAGGGTGAAACTCAGCAAATGTGAAATGTAAATGTCATGCCACAGTAACTAGGAAAGTGCCAGGAAGGCTATGTTGACTATTGGGATGAAAATGTGTCAAATGGACTGTGAAACTAGTGTATGATGCCCCATGATCATATCAATGTACGCAGCTATGATTTAATAATAAAAAAATAAAATAAAGATGTTGCATACCATTTAACATACTTAACAGGAAGCAAAAGGGAGTTTTTTGTGGGGTTCTTTGTAGGGCAAAGGGCCTTTTAGGTCTGGATTAAAGAAATTGAACAGTGGGTCCTTCAGTTGTGCCAGAGTCCCCACTGGTCTTGGGTGGGGCTCCTGGGTGGCACAATTGACTGTATTGGGCCAGCATGTATAGAGCTAGAGTTTCCAAGTCTATTTTTGTCTCCAGATTCACTCAGTTGGCCTCTATACCTGGATTTTTACATTCCCAGCATTCCCAAAACTGGCCTTTCCTACAAGACCTTGTTCTACGTGCTGTGGCATGCTGGGTGGCATTAAGGTTAAAAGCACTGGATTGTAATCTCCTTTCCATCAAGCCACCTGAAGTAGGAAGGGGAAGCAGCAAGGATGCAGGAAAGGAAAACATGTATATCAAGATGTCAACAGTCTTAGCTTGATGATGTTTTCTCCTGGGACCACTGTCCAGCTGGCTCCGCTATCTTCTTTGGTCTTCTTCACCCGTGCTTGTTGCATCCATTCTAACAAACTGTCCACTCTCACAGCCATCAGGGTAGTGAGGATGACGGTGAAGGGGCCCTTCCACTTCGGGGGGAGGCCTTCTTTCTGGAATGACTTAACCTACACTCAATCTCCAGGCTGAAAGGCATTTTTGGAGTCCTTTGCAGGCCCTCTGGGGTCCCAGTAAGTATCTTGAATTGGGGGTAGATGTCCCTTTAGATCTGGGAGAGAGACTGGAGATACTTTAAAAGGTATGATTAGTTATTTCTGCTAATTGAGGGTCATGCACACAGGGGAGCAGAGGGGGAGGTCTCCCATACATGATTTCATGAGGAGTAAAACCTGCTCTATATGGAGTACACCTTGCTCTGAGAGTTGCTAAGGGCAGGCGCTCTGTCCACTTTCCACCAGTCTCATCAATACGTTTGGTTAAAGTTACTTTTGGGGTCCGGTTCATTCTTTCTACTTGTCCCAAGCTTTAGGGACGGTAGGCACAATGTGTACCTAGGGCTTTACTAATTGCTTGGGTCAAAGCAGAAGCAAAAGCTGGCCCATTATCTGAGCCAATTGAAAAAGGTAGCCCATATCTAGGACTAATCTCATTCAGAAGCGTTTTTGCAGTGGTTAAAGCAGTTTCATTTCTGGGGGGGAAAGCTTCAACCCACTCTGAGAATGTATCTACCTACTAGCACCAGGAGATATTTATATCTCTTACTAGCTGGATGGAGTTCAGAAAAGTCAATTTCCCAAGGGTCTCCAGGCATGTGCCCCCTGAGGCAAATTCCCATTGGAAGCTTTGGTCCTACTTTGGCGTTGACCTTCTCACAGGTGACGCACCAGGCTACTGTTGACTGGGCTAACTTTGAAAGTCCCCTAAATGCATATCTAGGTTGCAATAACTCTTGCATTTTCTTGTCTCCTAAGTGGGTGATGGTATGTATTTGCTGAACTAGGTCCCTTCCTACTGACTCTGGCAAGTATGTCTGGCCTCCTGGCAGCTGCAGCCAACCACCAGTGGTTTCTGTTGCCCCTAGACTGTCAACATGCTTTCTTTCATCTTGTGAATAATTGGGTGTAGTGACAAGGGTGGGGTCTGGAAACCACACTGTAGTAGCTAATAGAAGTTTGAGGGCCCCCCCAGGGGGGTTCTTCTTCGCGTTTCCAACCCTTTTTTCTATCCGTCTTATTTAAGAGTTTGAGTGGTTTCACCGGCATAGGGTACTTCCTGGGCTGTTTTGTCTGCCAAGCAGTTGTCTGTGGCTATTGGGGATTCTTGATGTCCTGGACAATGGATAATGGTGACCTTCTTTGGAAACCACAAGCCATCTAGCAGTGCCAGAATTTCATCTTTATTTTTAATGGCTTTGCCAGCTGATGTGGGCGAGCTCCTCTCTTTATGTATTTTTCCTGTGGTGTGAGCCATGCCGAAGGCAGGCCAGCTATCAGTATCAATATTTATGACCTTGTCTTTCCCCATCTTAGAGCCTGCATGAGGGCAATCAGTTCTGCCTTTTGTGCTGAACTGCTAGCAGGGAGAACTTGTGCCCAGATTACTACCTCGTCTTGTATGGTCACAGTTGCTCCTGTTTTGGGGGGAGCTTTCCCACAGATAGCTGCTGCCATCTCTGTACACTGTGGCCTCAGCAATTGAGAACGTTACGTCCTGCAAGTCTGTACGCCACTGCTGAGAGCAGTCTAGCTGAGAGCAGTCTAGCTTAAGAGCAGTCTAGCTGAGAGCAGTCTAGCTTGAGAGCAGTCTAGCTGAGAGCAGTCTAGCACATCTTCACAGTTGTGCACTGGCTCTTGTGGGTCATCATCTGGCATCAATGTGGCAGCATTGAGATTTTGTGTCTGGGCAAACTTCAATTGTGGCTGATCAAGCAGTAGGCTCTGGTATTGGGCGAGTCTGGTGTTTGACATCCAGTGACCTGTAGCCCCTTGTAGGAGGGCCTCCACTGCATGAGGGGCTGTCAAAATTAAGTCCTATCCCAGAGTCAATTTGTCCACCTCCAGCCACCAGCTGGGCTGTGGTTGCAATGGCTCATAAGCAGCCTGGCCACCCAGTGACTACTGGGTCAAGGCGCTTAGACAGATCAGCCACTAGCCATTTCCATGGTCTGAGAGTCTGGGCTAAAACTCCTTTGACAATGCCTCTAGTTTCATGAACAAACAGGTGGAATGGCTTAGTGATGTCCAGTAAAGCCAAGGGTGGGGCTGTTACAGGGGTCTGCTTTAGGGCTTTAAATGCCTGATCCCCTTGGTCCTTACCCAGGAGGGGCCCATCACCAGCAGTGGCAGAATACAAGGGCTTTGCGATTTCAGCAAAACCCCCAGATCCATAAATGGCAGCAGTCTGCCACCCCCAGGAATTCCCGGACTTGCCATTTTGTTGTAGGAGTTGGGATCTGCAGGATTGCCTGTTTTCTTTCTCCAGTGGGAGTTCATTAGCCTTTTGACAGCAGGTATTCAAGACACATCACTTCAGTCAAACCTAATTGTTCTTTCTTTGCTGACACTCTATAACCTCACTCTTGGAGATACTGGCGAAGATACATTCTAGACAGTCTTCTTAATTTGTACTCACCAACAAAATGTCATCAAAATATTACAAGAGAGCATAGTTCATAATACCTGTCTTTAAAAATCTTTAAGTCTTTCCCCAGGGCCTCTCCAAATAATGTGGGAGAGTTCTTGAAACCCTGGGGGAACCTTGTCCAGGTGAGTTGGCTGATCATCCCAGATTCCAGGTTGGTCCACCCAATGGCAAAGATCAGTTGGATGGTCGGGGCCAGCGGGGTGGAGAAAAAAATCATCTTTCAGGTCCAGAACTGTAAACACCAAGAATTCTGGTAGGAGGAGACTTAGAAGATTGTACAGGTTTGGGACTGTTGAGTGAATGGTTTCTACCCACTTATTTATTTCCCAGAGGTCTTGGACTGGCCTATAGTCTCCTATTCCTGGTTTCTTGACTGGAAGGAATGGGGTGTTCCAGGCTGATTGGCAGGTAGTTAGGATCTCAGCAAACACTGGACATGTGGGGCTATACCCAGGTGGGCTTGCTGGCTCATTGGGTATTACCAGATCCAGACAGGGGATGCTCCAGCCAGAAGCTGGACCACTACGGGGGGGATGATGGGTGACCAGTCCAGGGGAGTTGGATTCTACCCATACTCGAGGAAAGTCTGCTTGTAGCTGGGCGAATAGTACAGGGCAAATAGTGTGGTTTCTGCTTCGGCCATGTTTCCATCAATATTTAGGAGGAGGTTTCTTCTGATAAAGGAATGGACAAATGTAACAGGTAGACAGGAGACTCAGGAGGCAGAGTGGGGCCTGGGCCTAATACTATGTCACTTCCTTCAGGGGAGAATGAAATAGTGGCTGGCCCAGAGTTTCTGGAGCAGGTCTCTGCCAATGAGGGGGTAAGAGCAATCTGGCATTACCAGGAACATATGGGTCACCTGCTTTTGTCCTAGGTCCACAGTCCAATGTTGAGTGACTGGTCACATCAGGGTGGTCCCAGTGGCTCCTTGGATAGGTATCTTCTCATCAGATAAAGATCCCATGGACTCCTGCAGACTGCTCCCACAGACTTCTCTGCCCCTGTGTCCACCAAGAATTTAATCTGACAGCCCCCATCCCCACTTTGGCTTGCACCGTGGGCTTTTGGGGGCCTAAAGGGAGAGAGTGCCCAGCCTCTTCAATTTGAGTCACTGCCTTTTTCAGTAGGCAGTGCCAAGATCTTTTACATGGGCTTACCATCGGCAGCAAGCTCCGGGTGTTTACTTCTCCAATGACTTCTCTTTTTGCAGTGGGTACATTGGTCTCTTTCTAGCTTCAATTGGCTTGGGTGAAGGAGTCCGTGTTTTTCTCCTGTCCCTGACTCTAACTTAGTTCCTTGTACGGCTTGCAATGCTGCCACAATAATCTTGGCTTGTCTGTGCGAGGTTTTCTCTGCCTCAGAAGTTTTGTGCTTTTGCTTTTCAACATCTCATCTTATAATAAACGTTTGGGGCCATTTCTCATGTTAGGCAGTTAGGAAAGATTTATCCCATGAAATCCTTCTAGCTTCTGTAATTTCTTCCTGATGTCTGGGGCTGACTGAGAGACAAAGGCTAAGTTCACTACCCTGGCATTTTCTGGAGCCAAGGGTTCAAACAGGGCGTAGATTCAGGACTCTCTGAGTCACTCCAAATATGTCCCAGGCAACTTCTCTGGGCCCTGGATCACCTTAGTTGTTTTTGATAAATTTATAGGTTTGAGCTGCTACCTGTAGGCCAATAAAAAAGAGACTGGCCAATAAAAAAGCTTCTAGAGCCTGGGATCCTGCTAAGGTATTGGAGTCCCAATCTGGCGGTTCCACTGGAAAAAACTCTGTTAACTTCCCTTTGCCCCCTCGTCCCCAGCACCACCAAAACTGGCCAGGAAGTCTTTTCTCACTTTGGTTTGAAACCTATTCTGATCCCCAGCAGTAAGAAGTGTCAAAATAAGTTGTTGGCAATCATCCCAGGTGGGATGATGAGTCCAGAAGATGGACTAAATCAAGGAAATAAGAGCTGGGGCTTCTTTGAATAGGGTGGGTTCTGGTTTTTCCAACTGTATAAGTCAGAGGTTGAAAAAGGGCAGGCAGAGAATAAAAGGGCAGGCACCTTTTCTTGCTCCCTCCATGGGAGATGCCTCCAAAAGGGGGAGTATCTAGGTTTGTGTGAGACCAGAGGTGAGATGCTGGGAATGAGAGCTGAGGAGCGTGAGGCATCCCTGCTGAGGGACCTTCTCCTGTTGTGGAGACTGTGGAAGAGGATAGCCCTCCTATGTTGTAAGGAGGTGGAAAATCCTCTTCCCCTGATGGGGTAAGGACTGTTGAGGTCTGCTGACCCTTCTGGGGTTGGGGACAGGTGAGAAGGACTGCAGAATGAGATGCCACAGTACACGCTCACAACCAGCAAGGGGAATTATGGACTGAAATCAACCACTGGTCTATATAGGGGAATTATTCTGGTGACTCAGTTTTCCTGTGACAACCTGGTATAATGCAGTCACCAATGCTGGGTCTAGGGAGCCTGTAGGACACCCATCCCACGTTAAAACTTGGCCACTCAACTTCTCAGAGGACTTGGAGTCAGTTCTTGGAGAAGCAGATTCCATAGTCATCTGAGAAGATGGATGTAAAATTCTTCAGCATACACTGTAAAGGTGTTAAAGACTTCCTTTGTTGAGTTCCCATGATTTGACAAATAAAAACAGACATGTCATTGGGGCAAACAAAATGATTCACAATACACACAACTCCCCAAAAGCAACAGTTATTATAAACAAACATATATATACAAGTCTAAAGTGCACATCTGAGGCTGAGGCTCCCTACCAGCATCCTGGTATTTCTAGGAATGGGTTACACTACTAACACACACATCTCCGAGAGCTCCAGATGAGCCAGGCACCCCTGAGGCTCCTGCTTTAACAGTCAGGCCAGGTTCCCTGAGGCTCCTGTCTTACAATTTTATGAGCATGTTCTTGGGGCCAATCCTTGAGGCTCCCTTCTGACCTGCACATCTGTGTCCAAGTTTCCCCAAGGCCAGAGACACAGCACCAGCATCCCAATGGCACTAGTGTTCTAGTGTCTCTGACAGGCCAGGGCCAATCCCTGAGGCTCCTGTCCAGTGGCCTTCCCTCAGAGGTCCCTAAGGGTCCTTCTGAACAAAAACAATTTCAAACAAACACCACAGATTCTTACCTCTTGAGAGTAAGCTGGAGGACCTAAATTTAGGTGAAGAGTTGGCAAGACTCCCTCTGAAGACCTCAGTAGGAGTTCAGGGAATTATGGGGCTGTGGAACGTCTCAGGGGCACCTCCCTATAATTCCTGTCCTCTCTGGGGTGACTAGACAGGGAGGCCAACCCTCCAGCTGGTGATCTTGCTGGGGCCTCCAAATGTTATATCTGAAGCAAGTGGAATAGAGACACGCCAGAACACTGAGTCCAAATTAAGCAGGGGTCCTTTACTGGCCAGTGGTCAAGAGCGGACTCACACCTCAAAGTCTCTCAACCACCAGAAGCAGGGGCCCAAACTTTTTATAAGGTGCTTTTGGTTGGGGATGTGGAGTCCTTAACACAAGCCAAGTTTCATAAAAGACCAGACCTGCAAGGTTAGATCTATAGGGTAAGGGGAGTGGTTACAAGGACAGCTGTGGTTTTACAGGATTTTGCAGTTTTTTCTAAACTCGGCAGCTTTCACCTGAGCTTAAAGGGGGAGTGTTGAAAGTCCTTAGCAAAATGGAGTAAGTCTGGCTCTATGTACAAAATGGAATTAGGGCATTACATCCCTCCTTCCCCTCCATAGCAGGGATGCCCCTGTAAGTGAACGAGTCATATTGTTAAGGGTAGAGATAAGGACAGGTTCACAGAGGATTTTGATGAGGAACTGAGGGCCAAGGAGGATCAGGCTTTTCCTCTTCTCATGTCAGTCTTTACATCTTGGTGAAAGTCTTACTCCTCCAGACTGTGATTATGGACAAGGTACAGGGAAAATGGAAAACCTATGGTTGGATGAAACCAGGGATGTGGAACCCATGAATACAAAAGCTAACTGTGTTTTAACCATTGTAGTTTGTTAAATCAAACATTGTGCTAAGTACTTCACATATATTGAATCATTTCATTCTAACAACAATTGCATGAAGGAGAAAGGGAGGTGCAAAAAGATGCAAAGAGGTGACATTGTTTACCCAAAGTCACACAACTACAAAATATGAGAGACAAGATTAAATCAATCAGTGTTCAAAGTTTTCTGTAGCAAAAGTGTTCATGTAAGGACACCAACTCTCCCTGCCTGGAAGAGGGGGCATAGTTTTTACTGGTTTGTCTAAAGACTATTTCTCTGAATGAACAAGCTATGATGCTGAGTTAGAAGGAAATTTGTGTTCACATTACATATTGATAGAAATTCCTTCATTATAATTATCATTGACAGTTTTAAGAATGTAGGTGGATACAGACATATACATATGTATATATGTGTATATATAAAATACATTAAGTTAAAAGAAATATATTAAAGGATATTATGAGATACTTCATATAGTTTTAAAAACATGAATATATACAAGAAATGCCCAAATATAAGCTGAACCCAATTCTAAAACAATTTTTCAATGCAGTGATAAAAAATATCTCCTAGTGAGAGAATAAAAATGTGTGGTTTGCCCTGATGATATAAACTTTTAGAGAAATAAAATGTGTACTTATAATATCAAATTTACTAGTTTAGGTACAACTATATATTTTATGAGTAATATGTAAGTATTGCTATTATCCATATTTATGTTTACAAAACAATTTTTTAACTCAAATTCTTCATGAAATTCTCCAACATCAGGTTTTTTTCTTGTCTCCAAAGTGAGGATTCAGTATCTGGTCTTGTAAGTGGAGAGATAGGCCTTTTTGAGTCAGGAAATTCTTGACAAACCACAGCAAGGTACTTAGGAGACATAAGGACATTTTAAAAATTAATCTCATAAAAGGCCTTACCTGTAAACTGTTTCAGTGTTTTTGGACTTGGCACTCAGTTGAACTGGCTTGGGGAGAGCTTGAGCAGGAGTGCAGAGAACTTTGGGCATTGTCTAGGGCCCCAGACTGAGCCGCTGAGCCAGACAGAGCTAATAATTATGCGGCTGTGGGCCGCAGGGAGCCACTGTGAGAGAACTGCCCTGGCAAGCATCGCCCTCAGGGTTGCAGAGGAAGGATCAGGCAGGAGCTAGTAACCTAGTGACTGAGCAGCCTAAAGATGGGGACTGAGCTGCCTTACAGCCTTAACCCTCAGGGGCAGAGTGAAACTGGTTTTGGCACACTGGAGCCTTGGGCTGTTGCCCTGGGTAGAGTGCCATGGCATCACAGCTCATAGCAACCTTAAACTCCTGGGCTTGGCACCACCCAGTCCTCCATAGAAGCTGCACCCACCAGGCTTTCACATGCCCTGACCAGGAACAGCAGGAACTGCAAAACCCCGTGTCCTCCCTCCTGTACCCTCCCTGCACCCACACTGGCCTGCTCGTCTGGCCAGGGACACTGGTAGCCATGTGCTCCCTGGATCCCTTCTGTGCAGAGCCCTTCTCCTGGCCAGAGACTGCTAAAGCCTTGGGCTGTCTGTGCCAAACTCACTGGGCACCAGGCACTCCCAGAACTGTGCACACCACCTCCTGCCCTGTTGCTGGATCCGGGTGTGTCACACTCCGGAGCTGCTTCCACAACCAGAACTCCCTAGCTGGGGCAGCTGCAGAGGAACTATACAGGATCACTCCCTACAAAGATCCAGCAACAATAGAGTGATCCCACTGGGGTCTAATCTTGGAGAGACACCTCCCCAACTCTGAGGATGGCCAGAGGCAACAGTGAAAAACAATCATGAGGCGAAATCAACAGAAAAACTCAGGCAATATGAATAATCATAGTAGATCAACTCCCCCAATGAACAATGGGGCAGACACAGCACAAGATCCCATGCACAAATAAATAGATGAGATGTCAGAAATCAAATTCAGAATCTGGATAGCAAATAAGATCGAATTAGAATTCCAAGCAGTAACCCAAAAGATATCTCAAGAATTCAATGAATTTAAAGACCAAATGACCAAAGATATTGATATATTGAGACAAGAAGTTGCGGCCCTCAAAGATCTGAGAAACACAGTAGAATCACTCAGAAACAGAATGGAGCAAGCAGAAGAAAGGATTTCTGACATTGAAGACAAACCTTTCAAACACTCCCAAACTCTCAAAGAGCAAGAGAAATGGAGAGAAAAAACAGATCACTCTCTCAGAGAGCTCTGGGACAATTTGAAAAAACCCAATATTCATCTGATAGGGATCCCCGAAAGCAATGAAGTGACTTCAGAAGGCACAGAGTCTCCATGAGATTATGAAGGAGAACTTTCCAGACATGCTAAGAGATTCTGAAATTCAGATAGCAGACAGTTTCAGAACTCCAGCACGACTCAACCCAAATAAGACATTCCCCCAGACACATCATAATCAATTTCACTAAAGTTAATA
>CAUYPK010018620.1:0-45995 GCA_963574355.1 Loris lydekkerianus
ATAACCCAACTATACCACAAGACTATGAGGAAAGGACCAAGGAAGGGGAAGGGAGGGGGGAGGTTTGGGTGGAGGGAGGGTGATGGGTTGGGCCACATCTATGGTGCATATTTTTATCTATAATAAAATAAAATAAAATAAAAATAAAATAAAATAAAGCAGATAGAAGGAAGCTATGACACCTATGAAGAGGGCCAAAGGCAAGATAGCACTGAACTGAATTACTAGTCTAGTTGCTATAAATGGGAACTGCATGGCTTGCATTTTAGGGATGAGGAAGATTGTTCTGTCATTTATACAGATCATTATATAAGTTCTTTATAAAAAACTGGTGTGGAAAATTACTACATCATTTTGCCAGCCTTCCATTTAAAAAGCTATAATTCTATTATGAAAAAGCAAAGCCATTCATACTTTAAAAACTTTGTAATTTAAAATCCAGTGGTATGCCATTTTTTTTCTGTCTTTTGGATTCTTGAGAGAGTATTGACTAGCAATATACAGTTGACCATTGACAAAGTCAGTCAATGCACAAGTCCACTCATACAAAGCCATCCTTTAACTAATTTCTCTCATCTCTGGGACTGCAAAACCAACCAGTCCTTCTTTTCTCTTCTTCTTTGGTCTACTCAACATGAAGATTGTGAGAATAAAGACCTTTATGATGATCCACTTTCACTTAATAAATAGTGAATATATTTTCTCTTCCTTATGATTTTCTTAAAAACATTTTGTTTCCTTTGGCTTATTTTATTGTATCTTTTTTTTTAATTTTTTAATTTATTTTTATTGTTAAATCATAGCTGTGTACATTAGTGCAATCAAGGGGTATAATGTGCCGGTTTCATATACAATCTGAAATATTCTCATCAAACTGTTCAATGTAGCCTTCATGGCATTTTCTTAGTTACTGTATATAGGCATTTGTATTCTGCATTTAGTAAGTTTCGCCTGTACCCATTCTAAGATGCACCGTAGATGTGGCCCCACCCAGTACCCTCCTTCCACCAAAACCTCCCCCCTCCCTTCCCCTTCCTTGGTCCTTTCAGTATCTATTACATATAACACACAAAATATGTACTACTCTTTATATTCTCAATAAGGTTTCCAGTTGAGTGGAGGCCATTAGCTAAGTTTTTGGAAAGTCAAAATTTATACATGGATTTTGGACTGCATGGGAGGTCGGCATCTTTGGCCTTCAGTTATTCAAGGGTCAACTGTACCCTTGTGCAATTACTTATCAGTCAGCGGCTTCTTCTGTCTATGTACCTGTGTCTCTGAGATTTTCCTCCTTATGATTATGTTACAATTGTCTTAGAATGGGATCGCTTACAAATAAGCATTATAGGACCATGAAACCCAACTTCAGATTCAGTTTTGAATTCAATATGACTAAAGCTTTTAGAAATGTTATGAGAATTCAGTTAAGTGTCTATACATTAAATTAATATTGATTTTGACATCCTAAAGTTTTCTGACATGACCTATATCCAAATGCAAAACATAATGATCACATGTACATATATACACACATGATATGTATCAAAGCATGTATATATGTGTGTGGGTGAGTTATTTTTTAAAGTTAACATTCTTGAGAGATTTATACTGTAACTAATGATGAAGCAAAGGATGTTTTGGTTGTCTCAGGGAAGAAAAGTATGCTAGTGAGGAAAAAAAATAACTACTAAAAAGTATAATATATTTCAAAACTTACCTGGCAATAGAAGTACATTTTCCACTAGGTTCTGTTTTAACATTTGTGTAACTATACTGACAATTTTTCTATTGATGTTATTCTCTCTAGAGCAATTTTAACACATTGATCTTCTAATTGTCTTTTTAGTCTGAATGTTGATTAATGACAGGAAACTTGTCCTGACAATGAACTGGGGAGAATGCATTGTAGGAATCCAGATAGGGGACTGAGAGCGTTTCACTGCTTTTAGGGCACAGCTCACCAAAGTATAATCTATTCAAAAGCAGCCAGGTTGGAAATATTTCTTCCTTGTTTATGGATGATGCCATGTAGTTTCACTGATACATAATGGAGCTACAGCCTTTTTATTCTGACAGTTTAAGCACCAAAAAGAAATATAAAATTACTGTGTGAGATCCTCCCACATAAACGGCTTCATGTTAAGACTTCCTATCTATAGGTTCACTTTTAAAAGCCTCCGTAAGTCGGAGAAGAAAAATTTTCCCTTGGTCTAATAAAAATTGCTTCAAAGAAGAGGAAGCAAATTAGTCTTAGAAATGAATGCAGGGTGAGCTATTTTCAAGTAAAATTAAAATTTTAAAAATTAAAGAAAACAATCTGCATGGTAACTTTCCAGAATGCACAAACTGTGTTTATCTATACAGTAAAAATTAAAATATGATCACCAATACACTTTTATATACTTTTCTCAAAAATGCTATCCTTGCATTGATTACAATGTATGAGATCTCTGGAGAGATCTTTTCCATTACAGCCTATAAGCCCAACTGATAATAAGAGACAACATGCATTAATAGCTTTATCAAAAAAGGAAAAATAGCATTTAGAGATACAAAACATCATTTTGAGGTTTTCCAGGTACCAGAATGATAGTTTTTCTTACCACTGAATATTCATGACACCACATAAAACTAACGATAAACATAAAAATTGATGTGAACGTTTGACTAATCTGTTCTTATTTGTTTGGAAGAGCTGCCGTAATTGCCTGGTTTGTAAATTAAACATCTGCTATGGGAATAAACAAAAACATAACTGAGCATATTCAAATAAATTGAATTCACTCTGGTTTCATAAATTTTATTATATGGGCTCATCAATTTTATTACACCTGAGAACAGCATTGCCACCAAAGTCAATGCATGTTCAAATGTCCTATTTGTAAGAATAAATGTTTTCCTTTTCTAATAAACGCAGATATTCTTTAGACAATTTTTAAAGGAGTATTTCAATAACCAAGCTCAAAAAAGTGAAACAACCCGCCATTGGCTGAAGGTGAGTTGAGGTTCCACTACCAGCCTCCTTACGAGTTTTAGTGGACCATTCAACTCACCTCTGCAGCAACACATGTCAAACAAGATAGCAATCATTTCACGTTAGCGCAATTAATCTGTCCAATGTTTGGCATAGCCATATTTTTTAGTTTCTAAGCCGTAAAGAAGAAACATATTGCAAAAACAATTTACCAGGTCAGAGGATACAGTGAAAGAAACCAACAAGCAGGCTTGGCACAATGTGAGAATCAGGCATTTGGTGTAATTATAATTTTTTTTTCTTCTGTGGATAATCCCTTCATACTACAGCTCTCCTAAAATAATTGACATCAATATTTCAATTTCTTGCAGCAATCACTAAAGCAAATTATGTATTCAAATAACCAACCTGTAAAATAATACTTTGCTGCTGCAACTAATAAACCCAATATTCTGATGATAGCCTGTCGGAGGAAAATGGTGTCAGGCAGTGTAAGACAGAACACAAAGTGGCTCGGAGATCCCTGATGTGGGGTATGTGTAAGATGTGTTCCACATTATTCTAAGAAGTAAGAAATATGAAATAACAACAAAAGGCATATTGTGTGGTGATTCCACTTTAATTTGTGTGCAAAGATGACAAAAACATGCTGAGTAGCTCCCATGTTAAAAATAAAAGCAAAATTTCCAGGTATCAGGGAAACCCAAAACTTCATACTCCCTTTCTTTGATATCACAGGGGATGACCTAGAGCTTAATCCTGAGCAAACTGACAAACTGGACCTGTTGCTGGTCCCCTATTTTCTCTAGGGAAAGAAGCAATTCCGTCCTGCTCAATCAGTTTCATTATAAGTTTAGCATGCCTATGGAAATCTTCAGTGGGAAAGATTATCTTGACTTTAATTTGTCATAAACTATAATTATTAAACATACCTACCAAGAACTTCTCAATTATTGGTTTCTGTCACAAATTGGGATGGACTTTTTAGTCAAGAAGGTAATGGCAGGATTCTAATCAAGATTCCAAGCCAGTGATTCAGAACCCAAACCAGCCAGTCATCTAAAACATATGTATAAGGTGAAAGGAAAAAAATTACCAAGATTTGCTCATAGAAACAAAATTGAAGACGAACTATGGGTTAATGCAAGGAATGTGTCTTATTAGATCAAAGTTGATTAGAGTTAAATGTCACTGACTCAGAACATTTTATAAAATCCAAATAATACCCAGCTGGAGAGAACATGCAAGAAATACCAACCCCAACTTTCATACTGTTCCAGAAGCTTTGATTTAATAACAACAATAACCTTAGAGAGGAATTCATCTTGTTTTTAGCTGACTAGGTATGCTTTTAATAGTATCTCAAATAGTTATTGCTTAATTTAATGCTTCATGGTGATAGCAGCAATTAGTATAGCTGATGGAAAAAAATAAACTTTCACTTTCTTATAGAAAGTAGAACTTGAGCTCCCAATTATGGACTCAAGTCTCAATTGTATTAATGTATTTTTGAGAAGTAGGGGAAGAAAATAGTGTTGCCTTTCATTGTATTGTGAAAAGAAAAAAAAGATTATTTGATTTCAACATCAGAGCTAACAAGCAAACCATGTTTAAAAATGGATTTCTTTTGTGCACTTACTAGAAGGTATTTTCTTTTTTTTTAGGTACAGTCATTTGATAGCATATCTATTGCATATTTTTTCAAACTCTTAAAACTTTAATACATATCAGAGTTCAGATTTACATTCTGTATGTAATTGAAAATAGCATAATCTATCATCCTATACATAAGATGCTATAATAATTGCCCTGTTTTAGTCTTGAAGAAATTATAGACTTAAGCAATTTTATAGCTCTAGGTCATCTTCAGGAGGTTGTTGTGATAATTTAGATTTATGAGATTTTTCTGCTCTACACAAAATGTGTTGGTTGTTCAATAATTATTTCTGAACATCTATTCTGGGCAATGTGTTATGCTAGGGACTATGAATAAAAGCAGAAAAATGACAGGTAAAGCCCTTGTCTTCATGGGGCTCACCTACATATGAGGGAAAACTACGTTAAACATTGGATTCCAACCATCCCGTTACAATTGTGAGAGTTTCTCTGAAAGGGTAGGACTTTTTAATCTTCAGTGTGCTTATAAATTACATGGGGATATTATAAAAATGCAGATTCTAGGTGAGTAAATCTTGGGTAGACGTCTGAGGTACTATATTTCCAGCAAACGTGTAAGTAGTTGTGATGCTGAGAGCTCATCTGCAGATCACGTTTGGAGTAGCAAGGGGCCAGGGTAGGGCAGAATGGACAAGAGGGAGACCTGATGAACTTAGCTAAGCTCCTAAATAGAATAACTTCTCTGTGAAGGAACACTCTGTTGCTCAGACGTGAAGGAGAATCAAAAGTGAACTGGTAATTGGAGAAGATGAAGTATGTTCTCATGGAGGGAATAGCAAGTGTGAAAGCCCTGTTGACGGAATCGTGTCTCGCTACAGAACCTACGACCCCAGCATGGCTCCAACACAAAGCAGAGGGGAACGAAAGTGGGACCAGTGAGGTTGGCAGGGGTCAAATCACCAAGGAAATAAGGAGAGAATGTGGAAGAAAATGGTAAGAGTTTAAAACATAAGGGGTTAGAAAAGGTTTGAGAAGATGGAAGTTTTTAGATTGTAGGCAATGGAATGAATTTGAGAGCCAGAGCTTCAGATATGTTGTTTGGCAACACTATCTTTTTAAAAATAACCTTCAAAATATTAAGGGGGTACAAATGTTTTGTCATGGGGATAGCTTTATAACACTTAAGTCAGGGGTATAACTGTGCCCATCACCCGGAGTGCAGAGTCAGAAAGGGGCCAGAGAAGTTACATGAATAGATCAAGGATTTTCCAGGGGGTGACATTAAAAACAGGGGGAGATAAACAGCAGAGGGACAAGCAGATGTAACTCTAAATGCCCTGATGAAGTCACACATGACAGCAGGAAAGGAAAACAGACTCAAAATGATTCTCTCTAAGCTTTAAGTCTAGGATTGCAGATATACAGGGTAGCCATACGCAATTTAAAATAGACAACTATTCAAGATTGCACATGAACTTTATGGCCACCCTATATAACAATGAATGAGAGAAAGCCAGCTGAGTGGTCAGGAATAAGTGCTTTAGAGTCTTCTTACAGGATTGAAGACCTACATTGGCCTTCGCCTAGCCCTGTGAATATGGTCAATGTTCTTGATCTCTTTGTTGGTCTGTGTCTTCATCTCTTAATAGAGTTAACCTAAGTATCAACTTTCTAGGAGTGCTTGAGGATTAAATGTAATTAACAAACATCAAGGATCTCTTGATACATAACAGTTGTGAATGTAAAAAAATGACACAAACTCAGTCTTTTCTCTATTCTCTTGCTCAACAACAATCACCACAGAAGATTTCTGTGACCAAATGTGTGTGTGTGTGTGTGTGTGTGTGTTGGGTAGGGACGGTGGGGGGAAGTTTCCTTCACCAAGGAAGCAATCAATACTGCAGCAGACACTAACCGGCCAGGCTTCTCCCAATTAAATTCTGACACCATCAACCTGGGAGTATTGTCAAACCCCACAAATTGACTGTCCCCCAAGATGCCAGTCATTAGTCCAGGACTTGAGAACTTCTGACTGCCTTGTTTCAAGTTAAGTTACCCACAACCACTCCTTGAGTTCTGTTAATTTTCTAGAATGGCTCACAGAACTTAGGGGAACACTTGTGTTTACTAATTTACTATAAAGAATATTGCAAAGGATGCAGATAATAAGATTCATAGGGCAAGGTATATGGAAAGGAACATGGTACTCTCATGCTCTCCCTGGATGCACTATCCTCTGGGAGGCTCCATGTTTTCAGATTTTTGGAAGCAATTCAAACCCTGTCCCTCTGGAGTTTTATGGAGTCTTCAGTACATAGGCACATTTGATTAAACCATTGACACTGGTGATCAACTTAATCTTCAGCCCTTCTCCCTTCTCTGGAGGTTGGAGGTGGGGCTGGAATACCCAACCTTTTAATCTAGTTGGTCTTTCTGGCTCTGATGATATCATAGCACTCTACTCAGGACAACATCTTGAGACTCTGAATAAAAATAAATAAATACAAAAATAATAAATGGACAGTATAGTATAGTATAAAATTATGTCAAAGATTGATCACATATTTCACAATTATCACAATAGTCATTAAATATTGACAGTTATTTTTTGTGTTCTTACATAAACTCTGTATTTGACATGGAAATTGGTTATATCTAACAATTTCTCTAATCTAAAAATCTATGTATTTATTATTAAAAGTCTACTTAATATTTCAATTACAAAATTATAATTAGCTTCCTATTTCAAATTCCTTACCCAGGTATTGTTACCATTTGTCATATGGGCATCACTTTTTAAGCTGTTTCGTACTCTATTCTTCTAGCACTTTATATTTCCCAAACATGATCACCAGAAACAACTCAGAACACACAAGTAGCAATTATTTCTTTTTCTGAAACGGGGTATTTTCAGAGGCTCAAAGTCAAGACTACCTTTCTTAGTCTTGCTTTTTGTAGGGTATGGGTCAAATAAATAAAGATCTAGCCAATGAGATATACACAAAATGCTAGATCGTAGCCTGCAAGAAATCTCTCAACCCTCTAAAATGCTTTTTGGTCTTTCTTCTCTCTCCCCACCCCAGAAATTGAGTCTCTCACTCTCTCACCCATGTTGGAGTGTAGTGTTCTGATTATAGCTCACTGCAGCTTTAAATTCCTAACTCCTACGTTCAGGTGATGCTCTAACATCAGCCTCCCAAGTAGCTAGGAGTATAGGCACATGGCACCACCTCTGGCTAGCTTTTTGGCTTTTCTTTTACTTTCATCTTCCTAATTCACAGAATGTGGATAAGATGCCTGAATTGAAACAGTCATCGAGGAGAATAGGAAGTCATGTGTTCATGGTGGAGAAGCAGCAAGCTAAAAGTGCCTGCATTTCTGACAAAATACCACAGCAGGCCATAATAGTCTTCATGCTGGTCATTTTATGGATGTGAAAAAGGTAATTCCATCTCATTTATGCCAGTTATTTTGACATTTCCTTCTCTGCCACCAAAATTAACTCTAACTACTATTTATCTATAAAACATATTGACTAAAGTACTTAGATGGATACAATATTATACTGTCCATTGTTTTTGTTTTTGTTTTGTTTGTCTGCTTTTTGAGACAGGGTCTCAAGCTGTCACCCTGGGTAGAGTGCAATGGCATCATCATAGCTCACGGGAACCTTCTACTCTTGCCTCAGTTTTTCTATTTTTAGTAGAGAAGGGGTCTTGCTCTTGCTCAGGCTGGTCTCAAACTCATGAGCTCAGGTGATCTGCATACCTCGTCTTCCAGAGCCACCATGCCTGGCCTACACTGTTCATTTGTAACCTGTGCTGGAAATTATTTAGCAAACAGAACTCATTCTTAACTTTTTCTATGCCAAAAGTTTTGGAAGAAACTCATATTGTATTAAATTTATTTTTGCTGAAAATACTTACAGAAAGTTCCTTTACCCTGATGAATACCTTATGCTAATGATGGAGATAGCTAGCAGAATTCAAAATGTTAGATGAAGAAAGTTATGGCCACTGTATGACTCTACAGATGTATTTTGACAGTCGGTCAATGTGGTCATAGAAGTTTCATAAAAGTAATGAATTCTGTCTGTTTTTAAAAACTACTGCACTACTGCAGAGCAGGCGTATATAGTATACATTCAAATATTTTTGAATGAATGAGCTATTTATATATAAAACATATTGACTAAAATTTACATGCAGTGCAGAGCTAAGTGGCAACTATCCAAAAGAACTGTGCTGAAAACTCAATGCTGGCAGGACAGAAAACATTAAAGATGTTTATTTCCCCAAGAAAGTAGTTGTATATGACAGACCTCTGAGAATATATCAGCACTAGAAGTACTCCAGAAAATTAAAGATATTAGAAAAGTTGTCACGTGGAGTTCTTATGTTTCATCAAGAAACAATTCAGACTAATTAGGTAATTTGTTTACCCAAATGATTTTATCTGCATTAACTGTCATTAGCATTGATTATTACTCTCAGTGGGCCTTTCTAATTACTTTTGTGACGTTCTCACCTAAAGAAAACATGCAATAATGTCATATGCCCAGTTCTGTGTTAGTTAGACAGGAGTACACTAGCCATAAAACTCTTATACAAAGCCATGTATTAAACAAGAAATAGATAACACTGAAACAACACTAATGCAAGCCCTCCAGGAAAAAGAAAGTATGAGTTGAATATTTTTGGTCTTTTTAGTTCTATAATAAATTATGTTCCACATATGTGTACATAAAACATCAATGTACACACACACTTCTGTCTGTTTTTATCAAGAAAAAAATAAAGCACATTTTATTTTAAACTTCCTTTATAAAAAAGTTATCTCTTGTAATTTTAACATAATAGTCTGTGATTTGTAGGTGTTCATTTTAATGTGAGTTGTGAATAATTCCATGCCATAAAATTGAAATGTGAAATCCCCAAATATAATTTTATAATTTAGAGTTTGAATAAAACTTGGATATACTCCATCCAATGCAAGAGTATTCTTCAAAATGATTTTTTCCATAAACAGTTAATTATTGTACAAGGCAGTAGCTAATACTGGATACTTCCATTAGCTGGAAACTTCTTTTTCATTATGAAATTAGAATTTTCATATGGAAGTTTCCCACTTATTAATCCTAGTTCAGCACTTGAGTACAGACTGAAATCAATCTCTTCTTTATTCCATGTGCATTTCTGAAAGCGTATTTCATCTTTTTCCTTTGGTTTCATGCCCTTGCAGTTCTAATTCATTCTAGTATGTCTTCAATGACTTGATCTATGACATGATTTGTAGATCCCTTCTATTAATTCTGTCTAAAAGATCTGTGTCTTTTGACCAAGGCTACCACACCACAGACGCGTTAGCTGCTTTGCCCTCTTAGAGGTGTTAAGCACAGCATACAAAGTTGGTTAATCATTAGATTGCTTCTTTGAGACCATCCCTTTAATAGTCTTCTTAGGGCTAGAGCAGAGCATAGTGTCTGACACAAATAGACAATAATGAAATTAATTTTTATAATTTATGTTGTTGATGAGTTTTCTAAAGCTGTGAACTACTTAAGATAAGGGACATATAGTAAATATACCATAAATAAACTATTAAGCTGATTGTCAGGCATCATTAAACCAAAAATAATTCAGTAAGAGATATCATTATAAGTACCAATAAAGGCTCAAACTTTAATCACATTTATAGGTTCTCTTACAGTTGAAAGCAAGAGAGACGTTAATACATACATAAAACTTTTTCTATGTACACCAACTTTCTATATAAACCAACTTTCTATGAAAAACAACATCAAAATGAGGACAAAGCATCTCTGAGTCAAGGGTCATTTGTCCTCATACCAGCAGAAATTATTGCTCAGCCCTGCCATTTAATAAACTGAACATTCTCTGGGATGTCAATGAATACTCTTATTATTCTTCCAATAGAGAAGATGAGTCCAAGTTCCAAGTGAAGAATCATTAATAAATTCCTAGATTAAAAACAAAAATATCAGGCCAGGTACAGTGTTTGATGTCTGTAATCTTAGCATCTTGGGAGGCTAAATGAGGATGAGGATGGGGAGAGTGTTGCTGAAGGCCAGGCAGGAATTTGAGGCTGCAGAGAGTTATGATGATGCCACTGCCCTGTAGTCCCAGGCAACACAGCAACACCCTATCTCACAAAAAATGAAATAATTAAAAAATCCAAAATTTGCTTGGTTTGGGGGAAACCAGTGGAAGTCAATTTCACGTTCCTAAATTGATTGTTAGTTCTTAACATTTTTTTTTTTTTTCCCTAGGGCAGCACCTGTGGCTCAGTGAGTAGAGTGCCAGTCCCATATACCGAGGGTGGCAGGTTTGAACCCAACCCTGGCCAAACTGCACAACAACAATAAAAATTAGCCAGGCATTGTGGCCAGTTCTAGTAGTCCCAGCTACTCAAGAGACTGAGGCAAGAGAATCACCTAAGCCCAAGAGTTGGAGGCTGCTGTGAGCTGTGATGCCATAGCACTCCTCCACCAGCAATAAAGTGAGACTCTGTAAAAAAAAAAAATAAATAATAATAAAATAAAATAAATTTTTTTTTTCCAATTCAGTACCCATAAAAGTGTATGTACAGTGGTCCTCTACAAAAAGAATTTATAAAATGAAAATAATATTATATGTGGTTTGGTAAAGCCTCTTTAAGGAATTCTAACAAATTACTCTTAACATCACCCAGAGCTGAAGCCCCACACAAAATCCCTGCATTTCAGATTGAAAAACATTCCACTCTCACATTAAACTTTATAACCATAAAAAGAAACAAAGCATTATTCTCATTGTTTTTATTTTGGCCAAGAATAAGAAATCCATTTTTAATTATTAGGCCAATGAAAGTAAACTACAGTTTGCTACATACTTTGTTGGAAAGATAGAAGGTATACAGCTACTAGTCACAACATTTTTGAGAAATAGAGTAGTAAGAACAAGCCATAAAAACTTGGTGTGCTGAAAATTCCTTACCTCTAAAATTAAGCTTTAAAATAATAGTGTGTGTGCATTGAACAATGATCAATGCATTCATGGCAAATGTCACAATAGTTACAGCGTGAATTTCCCTCAGGCCTGAGTATGTGTTACTCTTTTTTGTACTCTCCAAAAAGCATTGGAAATGCTTTTTGTTTAAAATGAAGGAATTTTTAATAAATCCAGAAAATTCATATTTTGCAATAATATTGACATTTGCTGTCAGGTCGTGCAAACATGATTTAAGATTTTTGTTTCTGGGAAGTATGTGGACTTGGGGGAATTTTTCTTTTCTTTGCTAATCTCATAATAAATTCCTTAATTATTAGGCAATCATTTAAAATCTTATATTTGCAATTTCCTGAAAACAGCTATGGTTCTATGTTGAAAGTTTTCTATGGCATCCTTTATTTTATTCCAGGAAGATAATAATGTTCTTGCAGAACTTTGTATAAGGAAGCTGAAAACTGCAACACAACGATGATACAAAAATTCAAAGTAATTTTTCTAAAACTGGAGTAAAGAAATTAACACAGACATTATTATCTATATAATTTGTAACTTCACATGAGTCACTTGAACAGTGTCTTAACTGAAAGTCCTTTAGGTTTCAGAAAAGCAAACAAATACAAACTATAATTGAATGCTACTTATTTCTTATAATAAGAATATTTATTTTTAAGGACATAACTTTATTATCAATATTTTGTTGCTCCAAGATAAAATGACATAGAAAAAATAAGAAGTTTTTCCCTGTCTACACAACCCCGAGGCCTCTGGGTCCCTATCTCTCTAGTTACTACCATGTCTGTCTCCATGTTGGCATCTGGGGACACAGCCTTTCCCAGCAGAGTCACTGCTTCTATTGGAGCCCTTCATGTCTTATGCCCTTTGTCATCCCTGGTCCCCCACTTCCATGGCCACTATTTGCAAAGCCATTGCCACTAATTCTTTAGTCACAGCAATAATCATTAATATTATATAAAAAATATTATTATCCATATACTCTCCATGTCAATATTTTTAATTTCCATAACAAATTATGAAATGTTTCCCTTTTTGGTAGTCATGGCTTAATTTATAAAATGAATCCCTGATGCAGAAGGATGTACAGCCTGGCTTGGCTTTGGATAGACTCTGAGGCAATGAGAGTCAAGTTTTTTACACTTTAAAAGAATTCATCCCCAAGCTCGGGTGGTCAGTCTCCTTGTTAAATCCCCCATGTGCACGACTGTACTCCATTCCACCCTTTTCTCCCCTGGCCATATGATCTAGTTTCTGCGGAGATTATGAGAAGGCAAGGCATTTACACTGGTATTCAAGTATTCACTTATTCACTGGCTTAGCAATCCATCTGCTCACTGGTATATGTGATCAAAATAGTTCTCAAGCTTTAAAGTTGTTTAGAAAATTCAATGAGTTGCTAGAACAATGCCAGACATGTATTAGACAGAAGTTATAATAAAAAGAGCAAACACACGTTGCCATGGTCTTTGGAAGGAAATTTAACTTACTGGAAAAAGTCTGCCAGACTGGGTAAAAGTCACCATGTCAACCTAGAAGATGACAAAGATGTAGTAGAGACTTAATATAAGCTAGAAATATAAAAATATCAATTCAATAAAATGGTCTAAGTGAAATTATGGAACACAGTATATTAAAAACCATGAGTATGTTGATTAGTATGGAGTTCTGAACTGTAATCCAGTAAGGAATATTTTCTTAATTCAACATGAGAATAGTATTGTGATTATATTTTAAAAACTAACCTCTTCAATGAAAGTAGAAAGAAGTGATGATAAGTTATTCAGGAAACCAGTATTTTGTGGTGAGTTTTATTTACAGTCTTTAACTATGTGAAGGGGTTCTAGACAGTGAATGACAGCAAAGCAATTTGCAAAAGATACATCTTAGCATGTAGTATTAGAAGTAGACAGAAAGTTAACGTGCCTTCCTAAATACATTTGGGGTTTGTGGGTATTCTTATTTGGTTCATGAAAGATCATAGGATAAGCCTAGTTTTCCTTATAATAATAGTATTACTAGTAATAAATATAAGACATGAAAAACGTGGCAGCAGAGTCTTATACACAGCTGAGGAAAGAAAGCAAATAGTAATAGCTGGTGTGCAGCAAGGGAGCCAAGAGGACTAGGAACCAGGTGAGATGACAGAGTTCATAGGACCAGCTCAGGGAAATGTTAGCCGGAGCACACAGCCTGGCTAGGAAAGGCCTAAGGGGAGCACATTCAGGAGAAACAGAAAGGCTGTTAAGGTGTATTGTGCTAAAAATTAAAAGTAGGCAAAAGAATTTCTCGGTTGGATATTCCGAAAGATATCAATTCCCTCCTCGCCCAAGGGAACATATTTGGGCAACTGCCCATGGCTAAAACCTTCCTAGCATGTGTCACCATTGGGTGAGTTCCCGAGGGTGGCTCAGCACCATACTCAACACACAAAGAAGTTGCAGGATCAGTTACCTGAGTGACTCAGGCTTGGCCTAAACTGATCTCAATATTCTGATTTTGCGATTGTGGCAAATAAGAAGTGTCCTTTGCTGCTATGCTGAAGGAGGTCTTTATATTTTATTCCTTTGGTTGGTAAGATTAGTGTGACCATACTCAAAAACTGTTGCACACACGCTGTCAGTAAAGGAAGCCTCGCGATATCTTAGTATGTATATAAGATGTTCCTTAGGTGCCATTTCAAATCCCTTCAGCCTTCTCTCTCTTGCTGGAACCACTGTTAGGTCAACAGGTATATGTGGACTCTAACAGCCTTCCCACAAACACATGCTGAGTGTGCCTGGCTTAATGTCCACAAAGCACATTCCTTGTCTTCTTCCTGAAACTTTCTGCTGAAGCATGAGATGCCACCTAACCCCACTTGGCTTCTACTCAAACCAGAAGCATAATGGGGTTAAGACCTTATAAGGCAAACTTTTAATATGTCAGATACAAGAACCAGTAGATGGACATTTTGTGGGGTTTTTTTATCTTCCCCCTCCTTACATGTATGATCCATTTGTAGCATTTTTTACAAGCCATCAGAAGATAGTCCCAAGATTAAGTGACTACACTGGATATTAGATAGCAGCCAGATTGTTACCATTCCCTTGCTGACCCTGATTTTACCTTACTCCTATTTCCTGGCATCACATCCCCACATAATGTAATAATAATTCCCAAATAATGGTTCTCCTTTCCAAGGAACTTTGGTGAGAATGTTTTGTACTCTGGTAAGAAAGATGCTGGGATTTGTGAGCTATATCACTCTCTGCTCTATTAGTTATATGGTCCCAATCTCTAGTGTGATGACGACAATTCCTAGGAAGACATATTTCATACACAAGATCTGAAATAATAATGTCAGTTATTATTTTAGGTACCCAATGGTATAGTGCTTGTCCCAGAATCCTCTCTAAGGAAAATGAAGTAGTGGCATCTTATGCTTCCTACCATGGACAAAGATCTGTGATGCTTGCTGCAACTCTTTGGATGTGAAAAGCATTAGAAAAATATTCTAATTTGTTATTGACTTTGAAGACTTCCAGTTTATGGGCGGTGCCTGTAGCACAGTGGGTAGGGTGCCGGCCCCTACCGAGGATGGCAGGTTCAAATCTGGCCCCCGCCAAACTGCAACAATAAATAGCCAGCACCTGTAGTCCTAGCTACCTGGGAGGCTGAGGCAACAGAATCGCCTATGCCCAGGAGTTGGACGCTACTGTGAGCTGTGTGATGCCATGGCACTCGATGGAGGGCAACAAAATGAGACTCTGTCTCAAAGAAAAACCTTCTAGTTTCACGTATGACCTAGGACAAGGTAAGCCTATAAGTCAGGTTTAGGTAGCAAAATAAGATGCCTCATGCTTATTCAGAATGCACAAGGGATTCAGTGATGCTCAGATGTCTGTGGCAGAGAGCAAACTATGGATTGTCTCTGTCAAGCCCTCATACAAAAGTTATGGTGCAGAACTCTAAGGTTTGCAAGCAAGGCCATCTTAAAAAGAGATCCTACATGTTGGAGGCTCTACTACATTTATGAGAAACGGAAGAAAAAAATGACCTAACATATAACATAGATAAACTCTTAAGTAGTTAAAAGCTTAACTGTGGTTAGAGTCTGGAAGCATCGTAGAAGATGAGGGACAAGCCAGGCTGAGGACAGGCTATGTGGCAGTGACAAATCCTTTGCTTTAGCAATCCCAGTGTTCACAACAAAGGCACAAGAGCAGCTGGTCATGAATGAAGGCTGTGCATGTGCCTAATATGGAGACTCTCTCTCACCAAGGCTAATGTAGTTACTTCCTTTGGAAAACGTTTACACTTCCAGGAGAGACCGATGTGCCCCCCTCCCTCAGGACGCAGCATTTCATTCTTAAATAGGCTGTGCTGTGTCACTAGTTCATTGGTCCCACATCCCAGAGGTCTGATTGCCATCTCTGACTGCAGTGCCTCCGCTTCTGCTAATTGGAAAAAAAGAGAGAAAATATGACAAAAATAAAAAGGAGCAGTTCCTGGGTGGCCTGTGATACAGCATCAACACATGTAACATACATGCAATTTTAATCTCAGAAAGTGAGGGAAAAGGATAGAAAGGGTATTTGAACAAAGAATGATTAACATTTCTGGTATTTATTGAAAGGTAATAATCTACCTTGTGGATTGTGGTAATAATCCCCACAATCTAGCAACAAAGTGCTGAAAAAACAGGATAAGGAAAGAATCTTTGTAAGCAGAGTAAAAACGGCACATCATCTGACGGGAGGAAACAGTGAGAATGGACACTGACTTCTCAGAAGAACCAATAGAGGCCAGAAGAAAATGGAATAATAGTTAAAGAGCTGAAAGGGAAAATGCATTGTGCTAGAATTCTATGCACAATGAAAATATCCTTTGAAGGTGGAATGTAGACATTTTCAGATAAAATAAAACCAAGAAAAAAGTTAACACCTGCAGATCTGCACAGCTGTAAATGTTACAGGAAGTTATTGAGATGAAGGGAGAGGAATTCAGGGGAAAACCCAAGTCTTTGGAAAATGTATGATTAAAGGTAATCTATTTTTTTGTACAATTTTATGAAATATAGCTAAATCGAAAATTATATCTTCTTATGATTTTATGGTATATATATTTACATGTAATACGTTAACAGCTATCACATGTAACAGAAACTTAGATGTGGTAAATGATATATTTGCAGGATTTCTATATTTTATAAGAAGTGGTCTAGTGAGATAGTTAAAGAATGCATATTGTTGTCTTAGAGCAACCAGTAAAAACAAATGTAAAAAGATACAACTAAAAGGATAATAAACATTCAACTAATTTAGGATGCTCATACGATAACTTTGTCAACACTGTCCTGACGATGGCTGAAACAATAAAACATAAGAATACCAGTAAATTCGTTTGCTAATTTTAATTCAAAAGCTACTATACCTTAGAAATTGTAAACATTTAATGTTTGCCTGTGAGGAGAGAATGTGAACTTGGAGAATCTATCAGCTATAATTTTTTATGCTGACTGTCTATTGTGAAGTATTTTTTATTGACTTAATACTTTAACATGTCCAACATCTAGGATACCATCCAAAATTATTTGACTAACAAAAAAACAGGAAAAATATTATTCCAAAGGAAAAAAAAATCATGAAAATTGACTTCAAGATGATCCAATTTTGCCCACTGTTACCTCTCTACACATTGTTACGTAACTACAGAATGGCTTATTGTAACACATTCAAAAATATAGGTGTAAACAAGAGCTAGTAGTCAGCAAAAAATTAATAGGATAAAACAGTTTAAAAAGCAGTCACTGGCTCAGCACCTGTGGCTCATGCATCTAAGGTGCCAGCCACATACACCTGCGCTAGTGGGTTCGAATACAGCCTGGGCCTGCCAAACAACAATGACAGCTGCAACCAAAAAATTGCTGGGCATTGTGGCGGGCCCCTGTGGTCCCAGCTACTTGGAAGGTGGAGGCTGGAGGACCGCTTGAGTCCAGGAGCTGGAGGTTGCTGTGAGCTGTGATGCCATGGTACTCTACCCAAGGCCACACCTTGAGGCTCTGTCTCAAAAAAAAAAAAAAAAAAGCAGTCACTGCAGTCAGATTTACATCACTGATAAATTTTTTTAAATGTTTGTCATGAAGAGCAGAGAGTAGCGATTGTCAACTTGGGAAAGAAGTATGGTGATGAGAAAGTGGTATAATAGATCTTTGATGACAATGGAAAGTTCTTATACCTTGATTGTGGTGCTGATTACATGAGAATATGCATTTGTCAATGCTCATGGATCTAGACACTTAAAAGGCAAACATTTTAACATATAAACTATACCCCAAAATTAATCTATCTAAAAAATGTGGACTAAATCCATTACCTTAGTATATTCCTAGGAAGTCAAATAATTATGTTCAATAGTTATTGGCAATATGAAATTTGATGTAAATGTGTAGTTTACAAAAAGTGTTTTTGAAGAAAATTGATTATTTCTTCACATTAGCTACTTAATTTAAAACTAGAACAAGTTTTATAGAACATGTTTGACCAGAGCACATATTTCCCCTTAGGACAGCTTCTCAAATGACCCCCAGAGAAGAAAAGAGGACAGGGATAAAATTAAAGTGTTATATTTCCTGCTAATGAGCCACCACAAATTGGGTATAAAATGTAGACTTCAGGAAAATAATACAGGTAGCAGAGAAAATGA
Source organism: Loris lydekkerianus (assembly GCA_963574355.1). NCBI lineage: Eukaryota > Metazoa > Chordata > Mammalia > Primates > Lorisidae > Loris > Loris lydekkerianus. The sequence continues at coordinate 18,301 of CAUYPK010018620.1, forward strand.
AACAGAGTAATGAAGCAGAAACCTCTAAGGAGTACAGGTTCATCTTGGCATCTTCGCTAACAGCAAATAAAGCTCCGAGTCTATGCTTCCGTCTTCACTTTGTTTCTCTTTGGTTTAATGTGAGAATATGATTTTAAATTCTGAGCTAATTGGATAAGCCTTCTCTCTCCCCCAACCCCTTTCTCTTTCTCTCTCTCTCGCCCTCTCTGTTTGGCCAGTAATGTCTATATTGTTAAGTGCCTGTGAAGTATGTACTTTTATAAACAGTGTATCTGAACTTTAGAAACAAATGAGGAATCAATTAGTTTGATAGACTTGATTATATGTATTCACGTATTTATTTGATGCACACTTGTGAACTATATACTATGTGTATGACACTCCTAAGTAATGAAGAGTGTGAAAAGAAATGCAGGCACACTGCCTATTCCGAAGACTTTACATTTAGATAAGTAGAGCTGGATAAAAGTAAAAGTATCAGGACAAAGTCAAATAGAATTAACTCCCAAATAAATTACCTAGGTGCCTATTGATACAATAATTGCTATAAAGGTAAATGAAAATTAAGAATTTTCTAGTTTAGGTAGCACCTGTGGCTCAAAGGAATAGGGCGCTGGCCCCATATGCCAGAGGTGGTGGGTTCAAACCCAGCCCCAGTCAAAAAAAAAAAATAATAATTTCCTAGTTTAGTACCACCCCAACAAAATGGAATTTGAACTTGATCTTGAAAGATTGTATTACAAATATTGAAATAATTAAATTCTTTTAAACTTCCTGGCTTCAATTTCTTAAGAACAAATAGGAAAACAACGTTTTGTAATATATTTTTCTATAACTAACAACTAAAACACAACTTGAATTTATAATAATGTTTAGTTTTACCTTTAAAACTGAAAAGAAACATTTGTGATGGAGTATTTTACCATTACAGTCAGTAAAGCCTAAACTATTGTGTCTTGTGAAGGCACTTTTATGAGACATCAGAAGCAATACACGGCTGGGCAGGGAGACTGATTTGTATGCATGAATTCACAGTTCACTGGCTCCTTTCCCATGGAAAAATAATACTCAGCGGCTACCAGTGTTGTAAGTTAAAAGCAAAATTATTTCATGCTTATCATTTTAATGAATGTATATGGGCTATGTAAGGTGGGGAGGAAAATGAATCCAAAAAGAATCTGCATACATGCTAACTGATACATGGACTTTGAGTGGACTAGTCCTTTGGAAAGAAGTAATTCTGTAGGTAAATTAAGACCCTAGTAGCTTTGTAGGGACTTATAAACAATTGCTAATTTTCTTACCATAGTGGATTTCTTTCAGCAAAATGATTGTTCACTGGAACGTCAACAATTTTATATTTAAATTCAGAATTATATGACTGACTACAGTAAACACTAATGTACCCAATTATCTCTAGACAACATTCAGAACATTTTCAGGCATAAGCCTTTCTCCTGTAATCCCATAAATAACTATGTATTAAAAATTCTGCAACTTTATGTCCTAAATATAATATCACTAACAAGAAAAGTGAGACTTGAGGTGAATTTATTGATAAAAACTTGTGAAACTTTGTAGTATATAACATATACATGTACATGCATGTACATATAGAAATATACAATTTTCATTAGTGTATAAAAACATACATATCAATTACAGTCTCTATACAAATGTATTACTAATAAAAAATATAGCACTGTTACCTCCTCCCTAATAATTGCACCTATTTTCACAAGTCAATTATTTCAGTCTGAAACCTGGGCCTGGGCCTATGCCTTTACGATATTGTTCCCTGAAAGCATTTACTTCCTAGTAGAATCCAAGTCTATTAGAATTAAGAATCTGATTCCAGACTATGGATTTCTTTATCATTTTTTACAAAGTAATGAGTTTTCTGAACTTGTTCCAAAATGATACCTAAACTTCAATATATTTTACCTTATGATACAGAAATAATTACCTAAAAATAGCATTATGATTACTTGAATCTCCACATCAAACATGTCTTTTGAAACTGTAATTTAAAATTCAGTCTCTTCATCCTAGTGCATAAACTTTCCCCACCGGCTGTTTGCCTCTGGCACCTCCCTCAGTTCAGTATATAACTAAACAAATAAGGCTGTGGATGATTGCAATTCATTATATAATTCAGTGATAAGAGACCACAAGTAGATTACCTTAAAAGCTGATAGAATAATTTTTATTAAATAGAAACTCATTAAAAGTAAAATATAAATATTATATATATTAAAAATTGCTGAATGCCTACTTAGAATTTCACTTTCATAGCTCATGATAACAGAAATATCCATGAAAATACTGAAATCCATCTTTATCCCACACAGGGATTGGAAAGGAAGACACCTTTGTCTATGAAATTAATCCAACTTGTCTTTACTAATTATAACTCCAAAATGTAAATCTCTACATCAGTATAGACAAGTGGGTCCAGAACATTGGCTAGAGAAGCACCTCGTTCTTTAATAGAAAATGGCAGATGTAAAACATTTAAGAAAAAAACAGAAAAAGAAAATGGCAGGTGTGACAGATGTGTTAACTGGCCAGGTAACAGTGCCTAATATTTAGTCAAACACTAGTCTAAGTGTTGCCATAAGGCATGTTGTAGATTTGGTTAATATCTACAATCAGTTAATTAGTTGACATTAAATAAAATGGATTACCCTAGGTAATGTGAGTGAAAGTCATCCAGCCAGTTGGCAGGCTTTAAAGAACAAACCTGAGGTTTTCCATATAAGAAGAAATCTTCCCTAAGACTGAGTTTCCAGCCTGCTTTTAGACTCCTGGTTCATTGTATGAGTCAATTCCTTAAAATCTCTCAATAGGCGGATGGATGGATGGATGGACAGATGTAGAGAGATTATGTACGTAAATAGATTGGTAGACAGGTAGATTAATTGCTAGATAAATATCTATGAGTTCTATTTCTCTAGTAATCCATGAATGAAACAGCAAGATTTTTTTTGTCCTAAAGGAATGGTAGTAGAAAATAGAAGTATAGGGTAAAGAACAAACAGGAGAGAGAAGGAGAGCAGAAGAAAAACAGAACATTCAGAATCCAGAGCTCCAGTTAGAGGAATAACCACAAGTCTAAAGAAATATAATGGTAAAATTAAACTTTATTAATATTACTGCAATAGAAATTTCTGTAGCTCTGAAGCATTTAATAAAATCTTCTATAACCATAACACATTAGATCAGGGAGAATGAGGAAGTGATAGTTTGGCAAAAACATACCAAAATGGAAGTGAATTTGCAATAAAACCCTTAAACTGAATTAAGCATTGAACCTATGTTCAGAGGTCACTGTGATCATTTCTATTTCATACAGATTCCTCTTACTAATCATTGTAAATCAATTCTTGATGCCTTCACCATCCAATACTTTCTAGGAATCTTAGAAAGAGCTTTGACATTTCTGCAATCATAAAATGAGGTTCAGAGCAAATACTATCTAAATCGTAAAAAAGCATTATGACCCCAGCTGACAACTGGGGTGACTGTGACACAGTTCCTACCAATGATTTCTAAGACTGTATATAGAAACACTCAAAAAATTACAGTTCACTGTAGTATTTATAGCTCCTGAGTCATGTACCTAGTGGTGCACAGCTAGAGCTTGGCACCCAATCTACTTAGTAATCCTGACACAAGCATCTGAGATGAAAACTTGCTAAGGTTTTCTGATTTCTTTAATAAACTTCAAGGTTAATTAAATAGACGTGGATCCCTAAAGCAGAGCTCTTTTCATAAAGGTTTAGTAATTAATACAGGAAGCAATAGCATTTCATTTTCATCCCCTCACTCTAGACTCAAAATATTTCACAAACATGTAGAACTCCCCTCCCTCCAAACCCCATACACACACACACACACACACACACACAATTTCCTTAATAAAGAAATGACAGTTACACTAAAAACAACTCTCCTTGAAACAACTTTTCTGCACTCTCCTAGCTCAAAAGAGTAACCAAGATTAGCATAATGTTTTTATAGAACTCATGATAATTTACTTCTCCATCCTCAACTCTCTATCATTTTTTCTTTTTTTTATCAATGATGGGGGACTCTCTGCTCAGTTTACAAATGAAATGCCATGTACATCTTAAAACATGTTGTTCTTTTTGTCTAGTAATATTGCTTTTATGTTTTTGCCAACTCTTATGGTATTACATACAAATTAATCCTACACGAGACACTGTCTAGGATTAAACCTTTTGAAATATAATTTTTTGATAAGACATTCTTAAATCGTAAGTTTAAAATGACTGGTGGAGACTTTACTGCATCACCCCATTCATACATACAACTAACACACTATTTCTTGCTTCTATTTAAAAACCTCAATAAAGTTCAGAAATGTATGACTGTGGCCCATTCTGGAAGGCAAAATCTTTTGTCCCATGATAGTATCAAAGAAAAGGTAATATTAAAGCGGGATGTTAAGCTTTTTAAGATGAAAATAATGTCCCACATAAATGGAAGAACTAGATCTGTTTTATGAAGAGGTCACTCTTTAGAGTGAGAGATAAAAATAGCAAGTTATAAAGGAGAAAAGCATAGGGACATACTTATAAGTAAAATATTTGACACTGTTACCATGAGACACTATGGAATTTCCTGTTCCAGAAAACTTAATTGCTTAATTTCTTTTTAAAAAGGGCAAATTAAGTTTTTGTATCTACAAGCTTCATGCCGGCATGAAGAATAAAAATGATAGATACCTCAGCTGCAGTATGGAAGAGTGGGCAGAGGGGGTGTTGGGAAGAACTATGGATAGAAAGCTGGTACATTAGATTCATTAAAACATTTTCTATTTTAATAACATTTGTAATTTTGACACATATTAATTTAAATTGAACTAATTATAGGTTATATTTTCTTAAGCATTAGTTATCTATTGCTTAGGTAGTAATACATGTATCAACTGTTTATTTTTGAATGGCAGCTTCTGATGAGCTTCAAGAGCACTTAAAATAATCGTATTCCATCTCATCCCTGAATGCATTTTTTTCCAAAATTTACTTTCACAGTTAGTTAATAAAAGTTAAACTTCAAATAATTTAATATAGACTGCAATAATATAGCTTATGTCTTTTCTGTTTCAATTACATACATTGACTGTCAGTATGATATGCAGTATAATTATAGTAAACATAGATTTATTTGTTTACACTCTTTTTTTTTCCGCAAAAGAGTTAAGTTTGCCTACATAAACGCCTGTAATGCAATATGTGAAAATGAAATTTAAATCAGATGAATGAAGTGAATCCAAAAAAAAAAAAAAAGAAAGGAGGCACGGGGTGATAAATTAAAATTGAAATAAGTATAAAGTTTAGTCAATAAACTTATTAATTGTGTTAGAAAAAATGTTTCTCTGAAATCTAGTAGCCAAACAAAGAAAGGTCAAATCATATCACTTATCATAAAAAGTAAACTAGGTACTCAAGAAGTAACCTAACTGCTACCCATGATGAAGCTACTGAACTCTCCTATGAGTTTTCAAAAAAAGAGAGCAACTCATGGCACTAAAGACACATTTCCAAAACACCATCCTTATCATCAACCAGGCAATAAGATTTGTAAAGACATTTGTGGATAACATCTATCCAGGTATGCTGAAAACATACTAAGAACAATCCTTTTGTCAATCAAAGTGAAATAGTCTAACTTCAGATCAGGTAAAGATGGAAAAAGTATGCTCTCTTTCATAAAATTCAACTAAAAATCCTGGACAGAAATAAGCAGGGGTCATAGAAAGATACATTTCCATGAGAAACCATCTCTTTTAGGCCACAGAACTTGGAAGGGCCACTTCCATGCTATGTGTGTGTATAAAGGAGAAAATCCTCTTTTTAAATTCTTTCTGTTTTTTACTCTCTAGGCACTTCTTGAAAGCAGGCTCTTCTGGGGAAGCTGCATTCTTGTGGCAATAATTTGATAGCAATGGCAAGGCAGTGACAATAGAAATGTCAATGGCATAGGTACCTGAAATGTTGACAAAAATATTTTGTTTCAGAGACAGAATTTGAGAAAAGGAACCACTGTGATCAAAACGTATGAGAGGAATCCTATTACTTGTTCTCTCTCTCTCTTTTTTTTATTCTTTTCCTATTTTAGGAAAACTTGCAACATCTTGGAAGACAAAAGCTTCACCTTTCTATCTAGAACACCAAAAATTAGTCCCCTGAGAGCTAGAATGTGTGAGAGAATTATAGAGTGATGGAGCTAGAGAACAAGATCCTCTAAAACCCTTTGTAAAGTCCTGGACTTACTCCTGATCTATGGATAAGGCAATGATCCAAAACAATAGAGCAAAAAAATAGAGAACGGAATACAGAATAGACGGTCTCTCAAGGTGCTATTTACAGTGTAGATGGTCTCAGGTGCTAATTTGTCTCCTGGGAGTTGGACATGAAGAATGAACCAGTATAGCACTGCAGGCCACTAAAACTGAAGCAGATTGGAGACACAGGCCACAGAAGGTGAATCTGGACATGGAGTCTGAGAATAACTGCTAAGAGACAAAAAGTACACATTCCCCTGGGGATTTTAACGACACTCAAAAGTCATAATATTCAAATTTCTATAATATACAATTATTCAACATAAGAAAAAATAGGAAAATATTAAAAATTATTTTTAAAATATCAATAAATAATGATCTCCAAATAATCCAGAATTATAGGACAAAACTTTAAATTAGCTATTCTGTTCATGATTTGTGAAATAGAAAATAAATTCCTGTGATGAATGGGAAGGTGGAACTTAGCAGCAAAGTAATATTAACTGTAAAAAAAGTAACAATGGAAATTTAGACCTAAGAGTAAAGAAATAAGAACACCAATGGGTTGGACAGTAGAGTGAAGCTGAGAAAAGAATCATTGAACTTGCAGATGAGTCAGTAGAAATTATCCAAACTACATAACAACAACAAAAAAACCTATTAAATAAGTGAATAGAGCCTGAAAGACTTGTGAAATAATATCAATGGTTTAAATATCTGTATCTTTGGAATCCTAAGTTATGTAGGCTATTATACTAAGTCCCCAAGTCACAACCATCCGACTGACCTTATTAATGGAAGCTACTACAGGGAAGAGGTAAATGTACCTGTTCCTACTTATATAGAATTCAACTTAAGAACAAACCTACAAAACCTGTCTCATTCATAACCTGAGGACTTCCTATAAAAGAAAACTATGCCCATAAACATCATAATTAAACTACTAAAAAGGGTAGAGTGACAAAAAAAATGCTTAAATCACCTAGAGAAAAATAAAGCATTGTGTATAGATGAACAAAATTTCCAACGCCTGAAGATTTCTCTTTATAAAAATATATTCCAGACCACAGACAAATAATGTTTTAATTATTTTCTTCCTTTTTTTTTTTTTTGTAGTTTTTGGCAGGGGCAAGGTTTGAACCCACCACCTTCTGTATAAGGGACCGGCACCCCATTCCCTTGAGCCACAGGCACCACCCAATGTTTTAATTTTTTTTAACTGACTCATAATATTTGCATACCCCCAAACATATTTGGAGTACATGTGTAGAAATGTAATGATCAATTCAGGATATTTGGAGTATTCATCACCTCATAGAATTATTATTTCTATGTGTTGGGAACATGTCGAGTACTGTCTTCTAGCAACTCCAAATATACAATACATTGTTGCTTACCATAGTCATAGGTAATACTACTCTGCTGTTGAACGTTAGAACTCATATCTTTGATCTAGCTCTATATTTGTACCCATTAACCATGCTCTCTCCATCCCCCTTTCCACCCTAAGTGTGGAAAGGACTGCCAAACCATAATTGTACATCTAGTTAACATATACTTTAAAAATAATGGCCAAACCCATGAGTTTAAGAACAGACATAGTGAGATTGTGCCAAAAAAAAAAAAAAAAAGCAAAAAAAAAATAGTCTCTACAAAAAATAGAAAAAAATAGAAAAAAATAGCTAGGCAAAGTGATGCATGCCTGTAGTCTCAGCTGCTCAGAAAGCTAAAGTAGGAGGATAGTTTGATCCTAGGAGTTTGAGGTCGCAGTGAGCTATGATGATGCCATTGCACTCTAGCCCAGGCAAAAGAGAAAGACCCTTTATCAAAAATAAAGAAAAAAGCAAGAATATTGGCAAAACAATATTTTTCTGACTGTAAGCAAGTTATAAATAAACCATAAATAAATCAATCATTAAATAAATTGGTGATAAAGCTAAAGAATGCATCTTTTTTTTTGCCCTGACTTAATAGAATTTTTAGAACATCTGAAAAAATAATCTCAATTTTCTCAATTAAAAAAATACTTCCTGGTATGGAATGCATTTTATTTTCATGATACTTCATTCCTCTCTGTTTTCTTTTAATATTCTTGTGACTCTAACTGCTTCAAGTGGAACCAGCTTCTATTTCTGTACACCAGCAGTGGGGAACCTTTTCACATTGGAAGGCCATCTTAATTTAGCTGTAATCAAGAAAGGCCAAGAAAATTCCAATGTACTTAAAAATGTGCGTGATGTTGTAAAAATCTAACTATTGTGTACTTAATTTCAAAACATGAAAACTCTTTGTTAATTTTAAAGTTAATTAACCTTTTAATGACTTCTTCGGGTGTGCTCTTTGTTGGAAACTATTTGAATATTTGGTTGTAACATGGAAGTCCACAGTTTCAGTTGATCTTCCAGATGGGTATCAGTCATTTGTGACCTTAAAGGAATCTTGATTTGGGTTAGGTAGGAGAATGTAGATTTGAAGCAATAAGTAGATGAAAAGCAAGAAAGCATTTTTGAGGTCATGTTGCCACAGGCATGGAGATTCTACTGTGTTTTTTTGACATATATTTTTCTTTTTTTTATAGTTTGGGATTCATTCAGGGTACAAAGAATTAGGTTACACTGACTGCAGTTGTTAGGGAAACTCTCTCTTATAAATGGGTCCTGCCCCCAAGAGGTGTGCCATACATTGTGACCCCCATCCTTCTCCCTCCTCTCCTCTGTTGCAAAATTTTGATTAGAACAAGATTAATGGTTTCATTTTCCATCTTGTCCTCTATAATCTTAGATTTTGAAACTTCCAAAGAGTAAACAATATGACCTTGCTTATTATCACTTATATTTTACTAACTATATATTTTATGCTGAATTTAAAAAAGCTTTGTCCAACAATAAATCACCATGTTTGCACTAAAGCTCAGTCCTACGGGCTACTGAAAGTGTAACTCTATCACATAGTCATCATTGTATTCTATGTTCTTGAACCAGATGGAGAAAGAGAATCATTAATCTTGTGAGAATTGTGACTATTTTATCTTTAAAAACTTCAAGCGGTATAGAGTTTATTAAAAGATGAATAAACCTTGAGTGCAATTTTGGAATTAGCAAAATGTCTAAAACAATTAATCTGATCCTTACGTATGAAAATATAGATTTAACAAAATATCAGGGACCTGGAAAAATGCCTCAAACTTGAAAATGTTGGGCCGCGCCTGTGGCTCAGAGGAGTAGGGGACCGGCCCCATATACTGGAGGTGGTGGGTTCAAACCTGGCCCCGGCAAAAAAAAAACAAAAAAAACAAAAAAACACTTGAAAATGTTTACAAGTTTAAGTTTTTGAGAATGTAAAATTAACATCTATGGTTAAAATACTTTTAATCCTAACAGTTTGGAGGATTCGAAAGAATGCCAATTATTTTAAAGTTATGGGCTGTATTTATATTTACTGTGGCATTTAGAGCATACATTTTTTATTTAATTATTTTAAATGACTTCTTTTCCCAACTAAGATTATCTTTTCAATCAATCTTAAAGAGAGAAAATAAGTCAAATATAAGAAAATTTTTAGGACACTTTTCTATGTTTACAATATGTAGGTCTTAGAAATTATTTCTGTCATGTGTTAACATTGTTTTTTTAATCATTTCACCAATTGCAAATTGTGATAAGTAAATTTCTAGAAAGATAACTTGAATTCATGCTCTGAATGGCAGACAAGCTTTTAGATAAGGTAAAATCACATTGCTCCTATCAAAATTGTGTAACATCTGAATTTTGCTTTGACAAAATAAGTCTTTGAAGTCACAGTAGTACAGCCAGTTTAGGAGTTTCAACTAATATGCCCTGTTAATCCATTTATCAAACATTAATTAAGACCCACTACGAGACAGGAGTGATGTTTGGCACTTGTGGTACTAAAAACAAATAAAATTTAGTCTTATCGGTTTAATGAAGGTAGATATATGAAAAGACAATTTCAAAATGATGTAGAAGCACAGGAACACAGTAACGTACAGAGTGCCACATAAGCATAGAGAAGAGAGGGCTATCCTCTTATAATTTCTGGAGAGCTGTCAAGGAAGAGGAGATGTTGACTGCACAGATAATTCACAAAGAAAGAAAAGGTGACAGCACTAAACTAAGAGAGAAGGACATATTCCTAGACAGAGAAGACAACATGAGCAACCACACAATGTCAGATCTAGAATATTGTGTGTTGGCATACCAAGGCCAAAATTAGTCAAGGAAATAACATAAACTTTAAGCCAAGAGGCAGCTAGAATGATAGTGGATGAACGGGCAGACAGCAAATCAAGAGTTACTTGTGCCTGAGGAACTGGAACTTTTCTATGTGAAGAGTTAACTATTTTCCTTCCTTTTAGTCTTTTGGAAACTTTGGGAAGAATGGATTAGGAGTGTCAAGACTGAAAGTAGGAGAATAACTATGAGTATTGTCTCAAACCAAATCAACCTCTGATCTAGGGCAATGACAGGCTAGGAGAATTTCATAGGATAGGAAGAGGTACTTTGGGGAGCAGATCAACAGTATTTGAAGATGGAATATATAAGAAAGGGGGTAAAAAATGAAGTTAAGAATTACAGTTTTATGTTTTCAAATTTAATTTTTGTATCTTTTTTCCCTCTGACTTGATCATTGCACGTTATATACAGGTATCAAAATGTCACATGTACTACATAAATATGGGCGATACTTGTGTATCAATAAAAAATAAAACTATTGTGTGGCTCCTGTGGCTCAGTGAGTAGGGCACTGGCCCCATATACCGGGGGTGGTGGGTTCAAATTCGGCCTTGGCCAAACTGGAACAACAAAAAATAATAATAATGCTAAAATAAAAAAAAATAAAAAAATCCGGGCATTGTGGTGGGCGCCTGTAGTCCAGGCTACTCGGGAGCTGAGGCAAGAGAATTGCCTAAGCCCAAGAGCTGGAGGTTGCTGTGAGCTGTGATGCCAAGCACTCTACCGAGGGTGACAAAATGAGATTCTGTCTCTAAAAAAATAAGATAAAATAAAATAAAACTGTTTGTGTATTTTAGTAAAATACTGAGATCTTAAGTGTACAATTTGATGGGTTTTGAAAAACACATACACTGTGTGACTTACATGCTCATCCAGGCATAGCATAGCTGTAACTTTATAGAAAGTTCTCATCTACCCCCTTTCTGTCAATCTCTCATCCCCCATATGGAGCCACAATTCTGACTTCTGTCTCCTTAGATTAGTTTGAATTCTTCTTTTACTTTTTGTGTGTGTCTAACTTATTTTTCTCAGCATGTTTTTGAGATTAATTCTTCTTACTGAACGTTCAAATAGTTAATTCTTTTTATTAATAGGTAGTACTCTGTTGCATAAATACACCACAAACTGTATATCCATTGTAAACAAAAAGCCATGATATCTGCAGAGCAAAATGGAATAGTTATATTTTCTATAAAAAAAGTTTTCATTTTAGGTAGGTATAGGCTTCAGCATATAGTGAGTGTGCTCTCCCAAGAAAAAAGGGTAGTTGGCTTAGATAGGGACAGTTCTCAGTCAGGTCCATTATGTAAACGAAGTGTTCAAACTTGTTCAGTTTTGATTGGTTGAGCTCTGATTTGGTGGTGCCTGTACCCCAAACCAGAAGAATCTGGCAGATGATTCTTTCAAAGGGCCAGTTTGATGGGGGTAGGGAGGTGGGGGAGGAGAAGGAGGGAGCAAATTCTTGCTGCAGTTGACCTTGGCACTGACAACAGAAATTTGTTTTGATTGTGGAAATGAAGGTCCTATGACACTTTCACATGGGTCACTATGAAAGTTTTGAGACAGACTATGTTACGGTCCATTATTTCACCTCCAAGAAGCACAGTCGACAACATCCTTTCTCATTCACCTGTGCAAGATTCAACTTGCTCAGCTTATCAGTTCTGCTGAGAGGACTTCCTTTGTTGCCATCCATGCAGATTTTATATTTCTTGACTTTTGTGAACCTCAAAACTTTTGTAATGACCCATATATAACAACTGGCTGAGAACACCGAGTATATGACTGCTCCCTCATCCAGCCATGGCTGTCTGGTTCCATTTTAACTTTGAGAACCTTATTTGGCCAGAGGGAGTGCATTTTGTCTGTTGGCCAGGAGCATACTTCTGTTGATGGCTTTGATTATCTTTTACATATTTTTCCTATTTCCTCTGAGGCATTTTCTTTGACTCATGGATTATTTTAGAAATGTGTTTTTCAGTCCCCAATACTTTGGCGATTTTCTTTTACGTTAACCATGTTGATGTCTAGTGTGAGTCCATTGTGGTCGGAGAACACACTGTGTGTGATATCATTTCTTTTACACATGTTAAGCGTTGGTTTACAGTGCATGATAGTCTATCTCAGTCTGTTCCTAGAACTCTTGAAAACGCATTTTCTGCTCATGTTGAGTGGAGTGGAATATTCTACAACTGATTATTGGATCTCTTGTTGATGGCATTAAGTTCTTCTATTAACTTTCAGTCCAGTTGTTTTATACGTTGTTGAGAGGGGGTAGTGATGTCTCTAAATATGATTGTGGGTTTCTCTATTTCTCTTTACATTTCTATCCATTTTTAAAAGTTTTAAAATTTTTAAATTGTGGTAAAGTTTTATCACTTTTTGCTTCACATATTGTGTACCTCCTTTCTTTATGTGCAAACACATATAAGATTGCCATATCACCTTGATAATTTTACCTTTTTTAAATTTTGTAATATTCCTCTCTGTCTCTGGTGACTATTTGCTTGGAGGTCTCTTATCTGATAGAAGATAGAAAAAGGAAAATCTGGAGGGATTAACAGTTATGGCCCAAGACTATCTAGTTACACTGATTTCTTTTGATGAATATTTGGTATACATATGAAACAAATATTAATATATTATTTTATATATTATACGTAACATACATATTTCTACCATTTTATTTTCAAACTGCCTATGTCATTATATTGGAAGTGAATTTCTTGTAGACAAGTTATACTTTGTCATATTTTTATCCATTTTACCATTTTCTATTTCTGTATATTTAATGTAATACCTTAGGATTATTTCTACCATATTTTTTTTTTTTTATTTTGTTTGTTATACCTCCCTGAAGGGCTACTCTATTTGGATATAGTTATTTTGTTGTTTTGCAGGTTTTCTCTGACTCCATCCAGTGGATGGGGGAGGGGTACTTTGTTCTTTCTAGGTGGAGATAGCAGTCCACATGTGGTCTCCACGTGCTAGTAGGAGTAAGGGAAGGCAAGGTGGTGGTTCAATACTGGCTGACAGCGATAAGATTCACATCTCTGAAATTCACAGATCTCTACTTGATCTTCTCTTAAGCATTAACAACACAGGTATTTGAATGCCTTAGTACAAACCTGTAAGGGTCAAAGTCTGGGCTCCTACCTGGTTTTCACTGAGGTATAGAAGTAGGGAGATGGCACCTACAGTTTTGGAAGATTTGACTAAAGTTTTTATATATTGCTACTAAAACATTGCCCCTTCCTGGTCCTTTGGCTACAGAGAATACATTTTTCAGGGTTTTTGGTATTTGTGCCTATTGATGTTTCTGAATCTGCAGCCACTTCAACTGTGTGTCTAAAATCTGTAAGACAAAAAAGGAAAATTTAGCAAGATTAACAACTATGTCCCTACCTTCTCTCTCTACCTTTCTGAAACTTCTTGTGTTCATTCTATATATAATGCACAGGGAGTTTAGTTATACTTAGCTTTTTTGAAGCAGAAATTCTAATTCATTCTTTTACTTTTGGGGGGCATTGTTACCTTTACTGTTTTGATTATTCATTCTTTTTATATTTGATAAGTTCACATCTGTTTACTAATTATTCATATTTTTTTTTTCTGTGTATTCGGACAACTTTCTGTGAAGTTGTTTAAAGTCTTTGACAATCCCAATAACAGACTCACCCAGAGGTTGATCTTATTAATTTTAGTCTTGATTGTGTGCCACATTACTTGTTTCTTCGTGTTTCTATGCATTAAAAAATGTACTGGATGTTCTACATAAAACAAATATGATGCAGGTATAGTCATATTTTTTGTTTTACTGTCCAGAGAGTGTGAGTTCCGTTCTCTATCTTGTATCTAAGCTAAAAGACCAAGTGTTCAGTTCATCTGGTACTGAACCACAGCACTTAGGAGATTGAACTCACTCCTGGTACTCAGCTCTCAACACTCCATGTTTCTACTGCTTCTGGGAGATGATACTGTGTATGACCTTAGCAATGGTTTATCCTATAGCCAGTTTTCTCAAGTCAAGGTTTTATGCTTAGATGCAACAGTTCTGAACACAGAGAAATTAGATGTGACTATCCAGATTATTTCTCCCATTCAGTTCTAATTTCTCTATCTTTTGCTCAGTAATTTAAGGATAAGTAGAGATCACTATAATAGTAAGCTAAAGATTGTCACATTTTTGTATTACTGTAGACTTTAATCTTTCCCACCTGCTGTGACCATCACCAATAGCTTGGCTGGCTTCTTTTAGAACCAGAAAAGTGGCTATGTTTTTGGCATGCTTTCTCATCCATCTGTGAAAGACTCTGTGGATTTGGCACCTGGTTGTGCTGTGAAGGAAGAATAGGCTTGAAAATATGTTCATAAAGCTAGTCAACAGGCGATCTTAATCATTAATCATTGTTTTATTTTTACACTGTTCCTTTTATTTATCATATGTAGAATAATCAAACTAATATATAATAAAAAATATAATTTTTTATTAAATAAAATAAATATTTAAATAATATTAAAAAATATTTAAATTAAAATAAAAAATATAACAATATATTGTTAGAACCAGTTGAGCCTGTTTGGGGAGGTATAAATAAGGATATGAGTTATGAAGTATCTAAAAACTCTTCTTTTTTAATATCAGTTACTCTCTAATATTACCAGAATGACACCATAAATAGAAATTAAACATATTTAGGCTTAAAATGATAGCAAGAATATGATGGAAACACTCTTATGTCTATTTCCAAACACCTACATATGTTATCTTCATGAAGAAATCCCTCCTTCTTTCCTTTTGTCACTTGCCTCTTCCTATCTAATACCTACATAATAATCTAATACTAATAGAATACTCCATGAGTTTGCTAGATGTTTCATTGACTTTCTCCTTCAGTGTCCCGGCTCCATCAATTTACTTTTCCACTCTCTCTAGTATCTTTAAGATATCACTCTTTTCTGATTATTCTCCATAATCCTTTAAACATTCTCAAATCTCTTTGCCTTAAAAAAATGAGTTTACCATTCATGTTGACTAAGTTCCTGTTACAGCAACTCTTTTTTTCTTTCTTTTTTAATTAATTAATTTATTTTTCAGATGTACTTATATATGTTTTCAATTATTTTTTATTGGTTGGGATTCACTAAGGGTATAAAGATTTAGATTACACTGATTGCATTTGTTAGGTAAAGTCCCTCTTATAATTATGTCCCACTCCAAAAAGGTGTGCCATACACCATAAACCTCCATCCTCCTTCCTTTTCCCTTCTCCCTCATTTCCCTCTTCACTTTGAATTGATTTGAGTCTTTCTCTTATGAGGTTATGTCTTAGATCATCTACTGCCTTCATATCAAAATTGAGAATATTGGATTCTTGCTTCTCCATTCTTAAGATACTTTACTTAGAAGAATGTGTTCCACTCAAATTAGACCTCCCCTTGGATCCTTTAATCTCATTACTAAGCATATACCCAGGATAAAAAAAAAAAAAAAATCCTTTTATCATAAGGATATTTGCACTAGACCATTTAACACAGCTCAATTTATAAACAGCAAAAGGTAGAAACAGCCTAAATGCCCACCAACCTAGAAATGGATTAACAACATATGGTATGTTTATATCATGGAATACTATTCAGCCATTTAAAAAGATGGCTGAATAGTATTTATATTAACATCTTTTGTATTATCCTGGATTGAGTTGGAACACATTATTCTCAGTAGAGAAACTCTTCGGTATATAAAAATAATACATTCTGGATATAATATATAATACTACCTGAATGTAGAGAAGAGTGAACAAAATCAGGTAGATAGTATGTGGAAAAAGACATTTAGAAGAAGGGAATACCGTAAGGTAAGTATTTTATCTTTTTCTATCTTTTGTTTCTTTCTCAGTTTTTGACCTGAGAACAGCCAGAATCAGACAGAAGCCTATGTTTTACTGGTATGCAGAGCTGGAAAACAGACATTACAAATACAGATACTAGAAATTGAAGAGTAAATCTCAAAAATGAGACATCAAGTGAAAGAAACACAAATCCTTTGTATAAACTCATCCCTACTCCCTTACCCATGTGTGTACAGCCTAGCACAGAAGAAAAATGAACTTACATTTGAGCTACTTACCACTTACAGTTTTCAACCGTAGACTAGCCAAGTTAACTGCCTGCTTAAAGAAAAAAAATAGTCTTTGACAAAACACGACAGAAAGTTTATAGTAAACTACATCATTCACAGCATATGAGATAAAATCCATAATTACATAACAATACAAGAAACAGAAAATCATAAATGACCCTCAAGCAAAGAAAAAAAACAATAGAGACCAGCAACAATGACCCACATGTGAGCACTAGTAGGCAAGGTTTCAAGGTGACCATAATAACCATGCTCAGTGAGATGAGGAAAAAATGAAATATTTCTAAGTAATTAAAAAAAGATGTGGAGGAAAGGGCACACTTCTACACTGCTGGTGGGAATGCCCACTAATACGTCCCTTCTGGAAGGATGTTTGGAGAATACTTAGAGACCTAAAAATACACCTGCCATTCGATCCTATAATTCCTTTACTAGGTTTATACCCAGAAGACCAAAAGTCACAATATAAGACATCTGTACCAGAGTGTTTATTGCAGCCCAATTCATAATTGCTAAGTCATGGAAGAACCCCAAGCGCTCAGCGACCCACGAATGGACTAGCAAATTGTGGTACATGTACACCATGGAATACTACGCAGCAGTAAAGAAAGATGGAGACTTTACCTCTTTCATGTTTACATGGAAGGAGCTGGAACATATTCTTCTTAGAAAAGCGTCTCAGGAATGGAAGAAAAAGTATCCAATGTACTCAGCCCTACTATGAAGCTAAATTATAGCTTTCCCATGAAGGCTATAACCCAACTATAGCACAAGACTATGGGAAAGGGCCAAGGAAGGGGAAGGGAGGGGGGAGGTTTTGGTGGAGGGAGGATAATGGGTGGGGCCACATCTATGGTGCATCTTAGAATGGGTACAGGCGATTGCAGTAATGTACACAGCTATGATTTAACAATACAAATATATATATATATATATATTTAAAAAATAGAAAATCCTGTCCCCACAAAAATAAGAAAAATTATCTTGGTGAGGTGATGTGCACCAGTTAGTAACTCTTGGGATCTCCATCTCATTGTCAATTTGTCCCTGCATCCATTAGTTCTTGAAATGTTTGGATATTCCACTTTTCTCTGTGAACAGTTACCCAAGTATATGGCTGTAGGTTGTTTAGGGGATAGATTGGGGGAATTATTACTATGTACATTTGCCATAACTCCTTTTTCCTAGTCCCAGTTACTTGGGAGGCTGAGGCAAGAGGATTGCCTTAAGCCTAGGAGCCTGGGGTTGCAGCAAGCTGTAATTGTGCCATTGCACTCCAGCATGGATCACAGAATGAGACCCTGTCTCAACAAAACAAAACAAAACAAAACAAAACAAAACAAAACAAAACAAAACAAAACAAAACAACAAAGAATGTCTACTCCAATTATATATTTGGATCTGAGAGAAATCACTACAATTTGGGAATATAGACCAGTGGATCAGTTATGAAATAGACTTTGATCAGGAATTCACTTATCACCTGATCCCTAGATGGCTCCCTTCTAAAAAGGCCCGTAACACTTGGGATCTCCATCTCATTATCAATTTGTCCCTGAATCTAATAGTTCTTGAAATGTTTGGATATTCCACTTTTGTCTGTGAATAGTTTCCCAAGCATATGGTTATAGGTTGCTTAGGGGACACATTGGGGAAATTATTACTGAGGACATTTGCTATAGCTCCTTTTTCCTAGGACCCCAGGCTCCTCTTCAATCAATGGGTTTTGGTATGAAACTGGTTAAGTTTAGATAATAGGGCAAGGAATCCTGACTTAAATCTGCCCTTAGCCTATGAATCATCCATCCTTTATCCCTCTGACAGTTTCTTGCTGGATGCCCATCTATTATGCTCCTAAAAAGAAGCCATATTCTGCTAGCCATCTCCAGAACTCTCTGTGGATCAAGAACTCTTGGTTATCACCCAAAACCTGCCACTCAGTTCCATCCCACTAAATTTTGATGGTTGAATGTTGCAGCCTGACTTTTATTGTTTCATAGCACTTTCATTGCTATCAGTGAGCCTGGTTCTACAATCAATTTTATCTCCTATTTTTATTAATACAGCCATCAATGAATTTCTTGATGTTGTTTGTGCCATTCTCATCAGTGCCTTACTTATTGTTTTGGTAAATGGTGTAACTTCTGGGCCTTCTCATGGATCATAATCATCTAGTGAGTTTTCTGGCCTTACATAGTTGTCATAGTTAATTTCATGTGTTAACTTGACTGGGCTGAGAGATGTCTGTCCAGAGAGCTGATAAAACACTATTTCTGAGTGTGTCTGTGAGGATAATTGTGGAAGAGATAAACATTTGAATTTGTAGACTGGGTAAAAAAGATCCACCCTCACCAATGTGGGCCAGAATTATCTAATCTGTTGAGGGCCTGCATAGAACAAAAAGCTAGAGGAGAAATGAATTCTCATTCTTCTTGAGATAGATCTTCTCCTGCCCTCAGACACTGGAGCTCCTAGTTCTTGGGCTTTAGGACTCTGTGTGTGTGTGTGTGTGTGTATTTTTCAGCATATAAATATATATGAGATATTTATATATATATATGACATTATTATGAAAATTGGCTTATACAGCTATGGAGTCTGAGAAGTCCCACTATCTGCTGTCTGCAAGCTGGAGAACCAGGGAAGCCGGTGGCCTAAGTCCCAGAGTTCTAAGGCCCAAGAACTTGTACTTAGCTTTTTCTGCCCTCTTGCTATCAGAGATATGAGCCTCTTTCTATTCTACCAAGGAATCCCTCTGGCTTTTCCATTTGCTTTCAATTTCTGTTAATTACACTTAATTTTTCCTTTTTTTATCCTAGAGGTCAATTGAATTTGGCCATAGATACCCATTCCCATTGTCCCTATAGTTACTTTTTACTGAATACTTCTCAAATGCCTGATAGATTGTAACAGCTGATGCATTCTCTTCCACCAGTAGACTGCTACCCTGTGCAGGGAGCTGTATTCAGCCCCCATCAATTTGAGGCCCTTATTTGCCTGCTAGTTGATGAGTGATCCATCTTCAAAACCCCATCTTATTGGCTACTTTCTAAGACTACTTCCACTGCCAATAGTCACATAATTCCCTGGGAGGCAGGCCCTGAGAGAGTTTAGTGCAAAGGATATTTATTAGGGTATGTCCTCAGGATTACCACCTGTGGAAGAAAAGGGCAAGGAAGTAGGCAGAGGAGAATGGACTGGAATGCAGGCTTTATGATAGTCCTGCTAACCCTACCAGGAGCTCAAAAGCTAAAATGAACCTTTAGAGTTGTTCCATATTAGGCCAACATGGCTGGAACTTCATACCCTTGTCTTTTTATTTTAATTTCAAATTAATATGAGGGTACAAACTTTTAGATTACATTGTTTTCAATTTTAAGATAAGGTGCAAGTTGTAGTTGAGCCCTTGACCCAGAGGACATGCTGAACACCATCATATTGTGCACATTAGGTGAGATCTCGCCAATTGTCTTCCCGCCTCCCCTCTCACTCCTTCCCCTCCCCTCTTAAGTTTCATCATTCATGTGGGCTTGTAGTTGTCTATATATGGGTTTCATATTAGTATTGAGCACAATGGATTTTTTTTTCCATTCTTGATACTTTATTAAGAAGAATGTGTTTCAACTCCATCCAGGTAAACGTAAAAGATGTATATCCTTGTATTGATCTGCCATTAAATATAAATTGCTCCAGGAAGGGCATGACCTTGGGTGAGGCAGATGTGTGCAACTGAGGCTATCCCTGAAGATTCTCACAGCTGAACTTTGTCTACTGATAACACTCTCAGCAGGTGAGGCAAGACCCTACTTGAAGATGGATGGGATACTACATTTCCATGTCCATTAAAAGCATTTTTAAAAGAATTTCAAACACAAAAATTTATAAAGGTAGTACAAGGATTTTTTGTTTGTCCTTCACTCAGCTTCCTCAAATGTTAACATCTTACATAACCACAGTATAAGAAATTATCACTAACGTAGTTAACTAACCTATAGACTTCATTCAAATTTTGGTAATTTTCCCACTAATGTCCTTTTCTTTTCTTTTTTCTTTCTTTCTTTTTTTTTTTTTTTGAGAAAGAGTCTCACTATGTTGCCCTCTGTAGAGTGCTGTGGCATCACAGCTTCAGCAATCTCCAACTCTTGGGCTTAAGCTATTCTCTTGCTTCAGCCTCCCAAGTAGCTGGGACAACAGGAGCTCACCACAATGCCCAGCTATTGTTTTGTTGTAGTTGTCATTGTTGTTTAGAAGGTCCACTTCGTGTTCAAACCCACCAGCCTCGGTGTATGTGGCTGGTGCCCTAACCACTAAGCTATGGGTGACGAGCCACCACTAATGTCCTTTTTCTGGTCTGGGAATCAATCCAGGATCTCACATTGCTTTTAGTTGTTATGTACCCTTAACTTCTTCTAATCTGAAACAATTCTCCAGTCGTTCTTTATCTTAAAAAAGTACTGGCCAGTTTTTTGTTAAATGTCTCTTATTTGGGTTTGTTTGATATTTTCTCACAATTAAACCTTGGTTTTACGTTTTTGGCAAGAATAAGACAGAAATGGTGCTCAGTGCATCACATCTGGAGGACATCGTGTTAATGTTTCATTACTGGTGATGTCAACTCTGGTTAGTTGATCAAGATTTTTGTCTCCACTATAGTGTTTCTTCTTATTTAATTAATAAGTATTATACAATGTATCCTTATAATTAACAAAGGTATCTGCTTTGAGAATGAACTATTTCATAAAAGGATAATAGTTATTCGCTGAAAAGGTAAGGCTATGTTCCAAACTCCAGAGGTCTATGCTATAATTCTCTTATTAGCAAACTTCACAGGCAGCATAGGTAACATTCTGTGTATAATTTTGTCTGCTGAGCCATAAACCCCAAATGGCACTGATGTTCTAAATGCATTCTGGAGCAGACATAGAGCCTCTCTGATTCTGGGTTCCATTTAAAGCTAGCAGCCTTAAGAAATACTCAGCAAGAAGGGCAGAGAAGGGCAACACAAGATAACATGTATTGCCTCCAAATTCAGGAGGCTCATCAAGTTTGCCTTTTTATTTCAAAATAAGGCAGTACAAATGTTTTGATTACATGGTTTGAGTCAGGGCTATAAATGTGCCCATGGCTTTTATTAAAAGGTCCAAAAGCAATAGATGCTGACATGGATGCAGAGAGAAAGGAATCCTTGTACACTGTTGGTAAGACAGCAAGTTAGTACAATCTGTATGGAAAACAGTATGGAGATTTTTCAAAGAACTAAAAGCAGATCTACCGTTCAATGTAGAAATTCCATTACTGGGTATTTATACAAAGGAAAAGAAGTCATTTTATCAGGATACCTGCACTCAAATGGTTATTACACTGTAATTCACAGTTGCCTTTTTCTTAATGATAAGGAGTTCAAAGGGGAAACTACAGTTTGTTTTTCATTTTGGGGGGAATACTTTAACACATTGGTTCTCAACTTCCCTAACACCTCCTAATGCCGTGACCCTTTAATACAGTTCTCATGTTGTGGTGATCCCCAACCATAAAATTATTTTTGTTGCTACTTCATAACTATGATTTTGCTACTGTTATGAATCGTAATGTAAATATCTGATATGAATCCAAATGTAAATTTTCATTGTTACAAAGGGGTCGTGCCCCACAGGTTGAAAACCGCTGCTAACATGATCAAGATTTTTGAATCCCCCAAAATTTTACAGAAAAGGTAGCTCCTTAAATTTCTGTGAGGCTTATCTCCTTCTCTGACATACTTGTGTCTTATCAAGGCATCTAGGGTACATGTTACTTGCTATTAAAGAGGTACAATCCACATGATCTCATTATCATGAGAAATGAGAAAATGATGGGAAAATGATGTCCTATGTAATAATGAGATAATCGAAATGGTGGGAAAATGATGTCCTATGTAATAATGAGATAATTGGAATCTTTTGACTCTTGACAGGAGCAGGAGCACCACTGACCTTTGTGGTACCTGGGACAAGAATAAAAATAGACCAGTATTTTGGAGGCCTCACCTCACCAGCCTGAGCCAGAGCAAGACCTCGTCTTTAAAAATAGTCAGGTGTGGTGGCAGGTGCCTGTGATTCCAGCTACTTGGGAGGCTAAGGCAAGAGAATCACTTTAGCCCAGGAGTTTGAGGTTGCTGTGAGCTATGACACCATGGCACTCTACCTAAGGTGACAGTGAGACTCTGTCTCAAAAAAAAAAAAAAAAAAAGAATAAAAATAGAGACAGATTTCCCTGAGTCTCTGAGTTTTGTTTCTCTACATTCTTTTTTTCAGTCTTTTAAAATTTTAATAAAATAGATAATATCATATTACATAGAGAGCAAGTCCATCCACTCATTGTTAATAAAATTTTAGAAATATTTTCTATAAAAGTTTAGGATTTGATTGGGAATGGATCCATTATAACATGATTTCTACAGGTCCAGTGTTCCCTTCCTCTTCCCCATTCTTACTAATTTTGAGAAATTTTAAAAATGCAGAGAAATACAAAAAATAAGACAAGATATCCACATACCATAATCCAGAATCAACTAGTATCTTTATATTTTCTTGTAGTCTTTTTAAAGAAAAATGAATATTTATATAAAAAGCTGAAGTCCCCTTTAACCAATACCCACACCACTTCCCGCATTCATTCCCTTCTCTTCTTGACTCTTCAGAGAGACTATGATTGTATTCTTCCAATTCATTTCAAAAACATTTACATACACATATGTATCCATTAACAGTATGTAGTACTGAATTTTGTGAAGGAAATTTTAATTAGAATTCAGAAAAAATCGCTGTACTATATTTGTCATGCTGCAACTTGATTTCCTCATCTACATAATTTTTCAGATCTGTTAATAAATGTTGATATCATTTGTTGCATTTGACGGATATATAGTATGCTGTCAAGAATTTTCCATTTTGTGACTTGGCACTTGTAGCTCAGTGGTTGGGGCACCAGCCACATACACTGGAGCTGGTGGGTTAGAATCCAGCCCGGGCCTGCCAAACAACAATGACAACTACAACAGCAACAAAAAATAGCTGGGTGTTGTGGTGGCTAGCTGTGGTCCCAGCTACTTGGGAGGCTGAGGCAAGAGAATGACTTAAGCCTAGGAGTTTGCTATGAACTATGATGCAATGGTACTTGACCAGCTGTGACGCCCCAGCACTCTACCGAGGGTGACAAAGTAAGACTCTTGTCTCCAAAAAAAAATTTTTTTTCCTTTTGTTCCATTTCTGTCTACTACAAATCAAGCCATGATTAATATCTTGGTACATATTTCCTTAGCATACATACTCATGAGTAGAATTTCTAAGCAGTTTTGAAGCTGTTACGGGAATGTGTCCCTAATTCCAAAGGTAATAACCGTTTATAATATAACCTTCTCATGTTGCTGCTTTTAATCTCTGTGGATTTTATTTTTGTATAGTTCATGGTCTATTTTCTTCTCCTTGGAGAACAAATTACCTCCAAATCATTTTTTTAAATAGTCCCATTATGTCCTCATTGGATGCTGTTTCTATCATATCCCAAATTCTAATAAATGCATAATCTTTCTGGAATCTCTTCTGCTCTGCTGAATTAATCCCATAAGAGTCTTATTTTATTTGTAGTTCATCATATCATCTATGTTTGTCTTTCTTTTTAATACTTACAATTTATTTTTCTTATTACACTGGTGAAGATCTCCAGATTTATGATAACAGCAATGGCTAATGGTTATGTTTCATTTCCATTTTAGTAGGAAAGTGTCTAAAGTTTCAGTATTACCTTTGCTATAGGTTTTTTGGTAGACTTTTAATGATATAAATGTCTTTCTCTTCAGTATGAATTCTCTCATGTTCCATAAGTTTTTAGTGTTTGTTAGTTTACCTCATTCATGATGCTTTTGCTTCAGAGTGATTCTGATTCACTGAGTTTTAAATTCCTGATGAAGAATTTGCCATTTTCAAAGTATTCACAGGGCTTTTATTTTTCTTTCTTTTATTAAGTCATATATACATAAATCATGAATACATTTATGCCTTTGTGGGATTCAATGTGTTGATTATTTGTACAAATTGGAGTGCTTACATCCAACTAATTAACATAGCTTTCATCTCCTTTACTTAACCACACTGTTAAGACATTTGTATTCTATACTTGATAGACTTGACTTGTACCCTTGCAATATGCTCCATGGTTGTGGTCCCACCATTAACCCTCCCTCTATAAAACCATCCCCCTCCCTTTCCATCTCCTTCCCCTTCCCTCCTTCATCCTGGGCTATAGTTGTGATTCATCTTTCATATGAAAGTATTCACAGGGCTTTTCATGAGTATGGATTTTCTGATTTCTAATGTGGTGTGACTTCTGGCTCAAAGATTTCCCACGTTCAGTACATTGTTAAGTCTTCTTACCTGTGTGTATTTTCAAATGCAGAGCAAGCGTTGAGAATTGAGAGAAACTTTTCCCACATTCATTGCAAACATAGGGTTTCTCACCTGTATGGCTTCTCACATGAAAAGTAAGAGATGAACTCTTGAGAGAAGACTTTTCCACACACATTGCGTTTGTAAGGTATATCTGCTGAATGGATTCTCACCTGTGCAATAAGTGATGTTTTTTGAGAGAATGCTGCATTCATTATATTCATAGGGTTTTTCTCCAGTGTGAATGTTTTGATGTTTTATGAAGTACTCCTTCTGGCAAAAAGCTTTTCCACATTCACTACATTTAAAGGATATCATCTGGGCATGGTGGCTTACACCTGTCATCCCAGCACTCTGGGAGGCTGAGGTGGGTGGATCACCTGAGCTGACAAGTTTGAAACCAACCTGAGCTAGAGTGAGACCTCATCTCTAAAAATGGCCAAGCATTGTGGTGGGTGCCTGTAGTCCCAGCTACTTGGGACACTGAGGCAAGAGAATTGCTTGAACCAAGACTTTGAGGTTGCTATGAGCTATGATGCAATGGCACTCTACCAGAGGCACCAAAGTGAGACTCTGTCTCAAAAAAAAAAAATAAATAAAAATAAATGAATAAATGGTTTCTATCCAATATGGATTTTCTCATGTTCAGTAAAGTTTGATTTGCTACTACTCCTTAAACACAAAAGGCAGCTCTCCTGTGTGAGTGCTCTGATGTCACATGAGATTTGACTTCTGAATAAAAGCTTTCCACAATCTTTACACTCAGAGGGTTTCTCTCCAGTGTGAACTTTCTGATGGGTAAGGAGGTTTTCCTTCTGGCTGAAAGATTTTCCACATTCATTACACTCAGAAAGCTTTTATTCAGTATGTGTGTTCTGATGTTTAATGACATCCTGCTTTTGGCTAAAGGCTTTTCCAAATTCATTGCATTTGAAGGGGTTCTCTCTAGTATGAAAATGCTCCTAATCAGTGAGATTTGATTTGTGGCTGAAGACTTTCCCATGTACCTTGAAAGCAAAGGGGGTTTACCCACTGTAAATTCTCTGCTTACTGAGTTGTGACATCTGAATGGAAGCTTGCCCACATTCACAGGGTTTCTCTCCAGTATGAATTTGTTGATGAATGAGAATCTACTTGTGACTGAAGATATTTCCACATTTTTTACATTTATAAATCTTCTCTGTGTATGGCCTTCAAATGCAAAATAAAGGATAAGATTTGAGAGAAAATGTTATCATACTCAATATATTCAAGCCTTGTCTCCAGTATAAATTTTCTAATATTCAATAATGTACTGCTGCATTCACTGATATCTCTCCAGCATGAATTTTTTGCTGTTCAGTGAGATTTGTCATTTAGCTAAAGGCTTTTCAATATTCCTTAGAAGGACAGTATTTCTCCTCAGCATGACTTCAACATTCAATGAGACGGGACATATGAGTGAAAGTTTCCCCACATTCAATAAACTCATAGGGTTTCTCTCCAGTATGAATGCTCTGATAAAAGAAGGGGTACAAACTTTTTTAAATGAAGGAATTTCCATACTTATTTACAATTTAAAAGAATTAATACCATAAAGAATAAGCCAGAGCACTTCCAAGCTAATTAAATTGATAATTCTTTCCCACACAACTTTTCTCATAACTAATTTTAAATGTCTTTCAAACTCAAAATTTCAAAAAGGTGTCGCCTTAAAAGATATAAGGTCTGAGATCAGAAGTACTTTTCTAATTTGCTTATATTCACTGTTTTTCTTCAGTCTGTACCTTAAGATGGATGCAACTTTCCTCCCAAATCTTGTCACTACCCGCTCATCATCTTCTCAGGCTTCTTCTGGACAGACTTCCTTTCTACTTCTTTCTCCACTATACAGTTAGTCATCTTCCTTCAAAGGAGGATCACATTTGGTTTGGTCACTTCATAACCTACTAGCAATTCCACTTGTCGCCATCTACTTTAAAGATATGCCTCCTAGTTTCATACCACATGGAACCAGAGGCCATACTCTCTCTACATTATTCTGAGGCATTACTAGTATCTTAATTTCATTTAATTTTGCCTATGATCTGAATCAAAAATTAAGTCAGCTGACCAAAAGACCTGTTAGAACCAAGGGTGCTAAAGGTTAAACACTGAACTCAGAATCTCTGGGAAATGCACCCATCTAAATTCATAACAATCAAAATTTTAGTTCTTTGTTTTCTGGTCTAGCATACTAAGAGCCAGTTCTCAAATATATTCATAAGGTTTACATGATGTAATTAGCAAAATTTTGCAATTTTTTTAGTTTGCAGGTTTGGTTCTTGTCCCACGTGGGTGTGGTAGAATATTACTCTAATTAGTGGTCTAGAGGTGATGAGAATTGATAGGTGAAGGTCATGAGCAGGTCTTTGCAATGTAACTCTCTGGGTTGATGTTTTACAGAGTATTCATGCACGGTAGGAAAGTCTCATAAAAAAGGAAGGTGAGGGGCGGCACCTGTTGCTCAAAGGAATAGGGCGCTGTCCCCATATGCTGGAGGTGGCAGGTTCAAACCCAGCCCTGGTCAAAAAAAAAAAAAAAAA
>CAUYPK010018621.1:0-13948 GCA_963574355.1 Loris lydekkerianus
CCCTCTCTCTGCTCTTTCTTTCCTCACCCCTCCCTCCTTCTTTCTCTCTCTGATCTCCCCTTCCCCCACCCTGCACCATGTCTTTAATTGTCCTCATATCAAAATTGAGTACACAGGATTCATGCTTCTCCATTCTTGTGATGCTTTACTAAGAATAATGTGTTCAACTTCCATCCAGGTTAATACAAAGGATATAAAGTCCATTTTTTTTAATGTCTGAATAGTATTCCATGGTGTACATACCACAGCTTGTTAATCCATTCCTGGGTTGGTGGGCATTTAGGCTGTTTCCACATTTTGGTGATTGTAAATTGAGCTGCAATAAACAGTCTAGTGCAAGTGTCCTTATGGTAAAAGGATTTTTCCCTTCTGGGTAAATGCCCAGTAATTAGATTGCAGGATCAAATGGGAGGTGTAGCCTGAGTTCTTTGAGGTTTCTCCATACTTCCTTCCAAAAAGGTTGTATTAGTTTGCAGTCCCACCAGCAGTGTAAAAGTGTTCCCTTCTCTCCAGATTTTAGGCTGTACTACAAAGCCATAGTGCTCAAGACAGCATGTTACTGGCACAAAAATAGAGACATAGAGATTTGGAATCAAATAGAAAACCAGGAAATGAAACTAACATCTTATAACCACCTAATCTTTGACAAACCAAACAAGATCATACCTTGGGGGAAAGACTCCCTATTCAATAAATGGTGCTGGGAGAACTGGATATCCACATGTAAAAGACTGAAACTGGACCCACACCTTTATCTGCTCACAAAAATTGATTCAAATGGATAAAGGACTTAAATTTAAGGCATGAAATAATAAAAATCCTCAAAGAAAGCATAGGAAAATCATTGGAAGATATTGGCCTGGGGAACGACTTCATGAAGAAGACTGCCCTGGCAATTGCAACAACAACAAAAATAAACAAATGGGACTTAATTAAACTGAAAAGCTTCTGTACAGCTAAGGAGACAGCAACCAAAGCAAATAGACAACCTACACAATGGGAAAGGATATTTGCATATTTTGAATCAGACAAAAGCTTGTAACTTGGATCTATAGAGAACTCAAATTAATCTACATGAAAAAAGCCAACAATCCCATATATCAATGGGCAGGAGATATGAATAGAACCTTGTCTAAAGACAGATGAATGGCTAACAAACATATGAAAAAATGCTCATCATCCCTATTTATTAGAGAAATGCAAATCAAAACCACCCCAGATACCATCTAACCCCAGTGAGAATGGCCCACATCACAAAAACCTCAAAACTGCAGATGCTGGTGTGGATGTGGAGAAGCCACTAATTTCTATACTATATAGTTAAGACAACTGATGTTTTAAAAAGCGATGTGGTTGCATGGAGCCTGCTACTTACAGTTTTCTTTAAATGAGGGTTATTTTTCATATAGAGAAGCCCAGTTTTGTCAGGGGTTCCAAATGAATGCACAGTATGCACTGACCTCACCAGATCTCTGCATATTAATTAAACCCATCATGACATATAAGGGCAGGGTGAGAAAATATGAAACTTATGAAAAAAAAACAGGGTCATTCAGATAGGCTATAACTTGGGATGGTCCATGACGTTAGAAGTAGGCTTAAAACCTAAGTTGAAATGTGTTTTGGGGATTTTCCCCAAGTGGGAATCGCAGTTTCTAGGGCTGAAAGTGGGATAGACTGTGCTGAGAGTTGTACAAATCAATGTTTGAGGGGGTTGATTTAAATAATTATGTCAGTTTACATGTTTATACTAACTTAATTGCGCCCACATTTGCATCGTGATCCATCCAAGGCTCAGTGTTTACCATCTCCCCCTGACTTATGAGCACCTTTAATCCACTGTGAAAGGAAATATAAAAGTGTTTTCAAATAAGTGAATTCAATGTAGAAAATTTAAAAAAACAAACATACAAATAAGAGCCAGAAGAAAATAAGAAAGACCCAACACAATGGTTTTCAATGGGACGTGTATCTGAATCATACATATCTGGAGATATACCTGAGGTTACTTCTGGTTTTTCCAACCCTTTCAGTATCTTACAGCTTTTAGTGCTCAGCCCCAGCCTCTCTTCTGCCCCTCTCATCTGTGCCATTTTATACCATATTATTTTTCTATGCAGTAACCATCACATTGTCACGATGTGATTTTATGTAATTTCTTTGCTTGGCATCAGAGGCAATCCTAGGTTATAAGAAGCCTTAGTGAATAACCGTGCTTATATTATTTTCCATTTGAATTGGTCACCTAGGAAGCCCCTTCTCACCTAGGACATATTTAGTACATAATTGTTGAATGGATGAATGCTGACCCTTATACTTTGCTGAATGAATGAGCACATATCTTTACTTTGTTTTGTACACTCTAATATTGCGTTTGGATGGATGGGATCCGCTATATTTTTATAAAGTTCCTTAGGTGATTCTTCTAAAACTTTACCTAACAAATGCAATCAGTGTAACCTGGCTTATTGTACCCTCAATGAATCCCCAACAATAAAAACAATAAAAATAAAAAATAAAGAATGACTGACCTAGAGGCTTTTCACTTCACCTCGGGCAAGCCCTACACTTGACAGGGCTAAGGTGTATAATAGAAACACATCTCCAATCTCTTCTTCTATCTTCTCCAATCTCTCTTCTTTTTCCAAATATTTATCTGCACTTCCTATGTTTCGGTACCAGGCTTGGCACTGATGAAACAAGAGAGTCTGATCTATCTATTGGAGAGGGCACATCAACAATTAATCTGTAATGCTGTGGTCTGAATGTCCCTCCAGATTCATGCAGTATTAAGGGTTGGGGTCTTTGGGGAAGGGATTGAGTCTTGACAGTTCTGCCCTCATGAATGAACAAGAGCCTCATATAGGGGGTGCAGGAAACTGGCTTAGCTCCCTTTGCCTTACTGCTTTCTATATTTGATGTACCCTGCCAGGAGCAGTGACCGGGCCTCGTCAGAAACTGACCCATGACCTTGGTCTCCCCAACATCTGTAGTTGCAAACAATTTGTGTGCTGTATAAATTACTCAGTCTCAGGTGCTTTGTGAAAGTGGCCCAAAGGGACTAAGATGTGAGTGTTTAAGCTTGATTGCTCTGTAGCAAGTTACTTTTGGTTTTTCCAACCCTTTCAGTATCTTACAGCTTTCCATACTCAGCACGTTATTTTTAATCTTTCATTCTGGTTCCAGTTGCACCATGGAGAATTAAGGGAAGAGGCTTGTGTTCCATCTTGGAAGAAAATAGCGAAGGGAAAGCTGCATCCTCTTTAGGTGGTGGACGAAAATAAAGCCCCTTCACTGTGAATGACAAGGAAAAAGAGACCATGTGTATGAGGGGAGCCTTCTGCTAGCTTTTTGACATAAACACTTCTTTGAGTTTTTCTTCTGTCCTGTGAATTAGCTGTTATGTGATCCTAATTTTATGTATGAGGACACTAAACTGAACAGAATTTCCCTGATTTGCCTACGGTCATATCTGTCGCTAGTAACAAAGCGGGAAATGTGACCTGAGTTGTGATTCTCCCTAATGCCCCTACTCGCAGAGAAATAGAATCAAGTATGAAAAATGAATGGGCTTTAGATCTGGACTGGATATAGCACCAGTCTCTTCTCTTGTGCATGACCCCAGGCAGACTGGAACTTCTCTGAGCAAGTCTCATAATCAATAAAGTGGAAATAAAAAATGACTCATTTGATTGTCTAGTAGTGCATTAATTAAGCTAACTTTTGCAGTGGTTATCATGGTCTGGCCACTGTTTAAGACATTTATTAACTCATTTAACAACAACCATATGGCTTAGGGGCTAATATCATATCTATTTTATAACTGCAGAAACTGAGGCAGTTTAAGAGATTTACTTATCAAACATCGTACAACAAGAAATGGAAGAACATGGCTATGAACCCAAGCAGGCTGGCTTCATGTTCCTATTAATCTTTATGCTAACTAGTATGCACGGCATCACAAAGCCCCCCAAACTGTTCATCTCCCTTGCCAACAGTTCTAGATTGCTATAGATTCCGAGCAATAAAGATGCTACTTTCATACCAACTTACTATGCTGCCTTTAAGACTATAAGAAATAGTAAACCAAATAAAGATACTCAGTTCAATACTGATGATTTAGAAATCAGTATAATGTTGTAAGTCCTGGTGATCTGGACGTTCACAATTTATTTCTACATATTTGATGCAATTTTTTTCAAAATGTTCTATATCATGCAAAATGTTCTATATCATGATGATTAGTTATACTAAACATCATTTGTTTCTGCAGATGCCCCCTATTATGATGTTCAACTCCCACACTCCAACTCAACTTCCTTTATCTATGTTGAAGAAAGGCATATTTTAAATTACCTAGCTTCCTCCCACTCCTTGCTTTATGTATTTTAAAATCTATGGGTGAGTTTTGATTGCAAATGCCGTGTCAGGAGGGTCCTGCAGAGCCATTACTGTGGAGCTACCACGGCTAACAGGGACGACCTAGTGACCCATTCAATGGTGGGTCTCCAAGGAGTGACAGCTTGAGATACAGCATGTGTGTCTGGAGAGCTTTCCAGGGACAGCAGACTGCGTTTTTCCTCTTATTGTCTCTCCATGCCAAGGCATTACGGGGACATGGCTGTTAACAATGGTGCCTGCTATTATTCTGCTGTTATTTTTTCTCATGGCTTTCTGAGTGACAGTCCCTGGGGAGAGTGAATTATCATCCTGAACTTGTAACTTAACTGCTCCTTTTGTCATTCTGCATAATTTCTGTCACCCAGGTAAAAGTAAATTGTTTTTCCCCAGTGGTAAATTCTCCCACACTCAGCTTGGAGCCCTTCAGGGAAGCCAGCAGTAGGGGACCTGGGCGGATAATGTGGCTGGTCTAAAACAAGTCCCTCTGAAGGAGCCTCTGAAAGGCTTTGTCCCCACAGACAAATGCCAAGCATGGAGAAGAAGTGAGCTTAAATAACTAACGTTACAGTTTACTTCACAATGACAGAAATGGGGGTTATAATAGCACGGGCTGCATGGGGCAATTGTGAAGATTAAATTAGCTGATACATAAAGCGCTGAGCCCACTGTGGCACCAGATAAGACCTTAGTCAGCGCTGGCTTCTGCTACTTTGTAACATTGCGTGTTTACTCATTACAACCATTCTTTTAAGGTAGTTATTAGGAATCTCATTTCCAAGATGAGAAGACTTAACAACTTCCTTGGAGATGGAATTTAGAAGTAAGTGGGCTTAACTCCAAACAAGATGCGCTTAACTTCCAAAACAACTCTCGAGATGTACCCAGTTGACACTTGTCAGATAAGCTGTCCAGACAGCCAGTAACCCAAGGGAAATGAACAGTCCCTGGTGGGACTTACCTATAAGATTTGTCACATGGTCCATTATTTAGTGAATTGTTGCATTTTTAAAATAAATCTGTATTTTCATAAAACCAGTGTAACTGGTTAAGTATAATAATCAATTTTGAAAAATCACTGCCTAAATATTTTCTGTGCTTTCATGAAGGATCTGGGCTGGAAAATAGATATTTATAATAATTCTTACCACAACAGTAACAGTAAATATAGTAAAAACAATAATGATAATATATAAATGACTACCATTTATTGAGCATTTACTACATGCTGGATGATGTTCTAAGAGCTTACTATAAATATCTCATTTAATCTCCATTAGGCAGTTAACATTATTATCCCTAATTTATATGTTATAAAAGTGAAATTCAGACAGATAAAGGAACAAACTGAAAATCAGAGTTACTAAGTGGAGGAGATAGGATTTGATTCCAGGCTATCAGACACCCTAGTTCTAACCTTTCAAACAGCTAATAAATAAGTTAAGACTCCAACCCAGGCAGCTGCAGTGGCTCATGCCTATAATCCTAGCACTCTGGGAGGCCAAGGCAGGTGGATCGCCTGAACTCAGGAGTTTGAGACCAGTGTGAGCAAGAGTGAGACCATCTTTCTAAAAATTGCCTGGTATTGTGGTGAGCACCTATAGTCTCAGCTACTTGGGAGGCTGAGAGGCAAGAGGGTCCCTTGAGCCCAAGAGTTTGAGGTTGCTTTGAGCTATGACACCACCACACTCTACCCAGGGTGAGCAAGTGAGACTCTGTCTTTAAAAAAAAAAAGACCCCACCCATCACTCTCCTTCTCCAGGGTTAATCCTCAGGGGTGATGACCATGGATGCTCCTTGAATCCACCTTTTGTGTTGCTCACATGGGGTTAGACTTTCTATAAAACCAGATAGCACACACTCATTAGATTTTAAAAAGCAAAGTTCCTTATATTTTAGTATATTAGATACTGGCAATAGTAAAATAAGTAATTGGAGTAAATATGATATGAGGACTGAGTTTAAGAACCACATGATGATTCTAGTCAGTTCTGGATGGGTAAGACCTGGGATAACAACAGGATCAGGGTGGAGGCCACAGCTCAACCTGGGAAGTAAAGGAAGTCTCTCTGGAATGCTGCTAGCATTTCTACAAAAGGGATTTGCATGTTGAGAAAACACATTCACGTGACTATGGTCTTCAAAACTGAGCAAAATCTTTGCTGGTTATGTCATGGGTTAAGAAGAAAAAGGGAACCACTACTTCAAAGTTTGTCTCCTTTTTACTAACACATATCTGAGGCTCAAACTGACTTGTGCTTAAAAGCTTATTACGTTTTTGAGCAAGGTGGATCATCTGAGCCTCACAGCATGACCACCTTGAAAACAGAGATTCTGATTCTTTTCTTGCAGGCATGGGTCCTATCATATGGTAGGAACTCAATAACTCTAATTCATTATTATTATTTTAATGATTGTCTATTTAAATAACAAATTTAAACTAGTATTTATTCTATGGTAAAATATTAGTAGGTTTGACAAATTCATATCCACAAACTTTATTCTTGATATTCATAATCATCTATTCAATATGTCTTTCCCTAAATGCTAATAATTGTAAAGATACTCCATTTTACCTCTAGTTTTCTTTTTTCTCTCTTTTTTCGTTTTTTGCTCTCTCCCTTTCTCTCTCCTTTCTGATCCTGTCCTTTCCCTCCTTCCTCTTCCTCTTCCTCTTCCTCTTCCTCTCTCTCTCTCTCTCTCTCTTTCTCTCTCTCTTTCTCTCTTTTCCCCACTAGGCTCTCTATTTCTTCTTTTCAAACCAGGTTATCTCTTCAGTTAGTGCTTCATGATTTTATTTCTTTAAGATACTCAAAACAAGAAATTGCAGTTTTCATGGCATATCTTGTCCTTAGAAAAATACACACACACAACAATTTTAACCGCTGCTTATGGTCACTGGCAGAAAGAAGGTATTGCATCTGCCCACTTGTTGAAGAGATTTCTCAAAATTAGTCTTAATATGTACCAAGGTTTGGGTCTATACTGTTGGTGGTTTTTAAAAAAATAATGTTAAGACTAGCTGATCCTTCCAGAGAGTCACTTGAGTTGCAAATTCCAGCTACATTCTTTGAGGAGTTAAAGTCATTGTGAGGAATCTTTGAGAGCAATTAAGTCCAGTGATCAGTTGGTGCTGACGCTGCCACTTTCTTGTGATCTGGACTTTAGGCACCAGGGTCAGATATTTTGCCATCACCTTGACAGTCATAGGGAGGAGCTGTGGTATCTAACGTAGGTAGGACACCAGCCAAGAATTATTTATCTGTCAAACATTTTGAAATATGAGTCACTGTTCCTGGTGGCCTGATTTTCATAAGGAAGAGCTTCAGATAATTTCTGTAAAGGTAAAAAAAAAAAAAAAAAAAAGGGCAAGTCTGATCACCAAAAGCGTAAGAAGGAAAGAAAGGCACTGTTTTTAATGTCTCTTCACTTCCTTTAAAAGCAAACAAATGACCCTGACTTTTGAACACGTCTCCACAAGCATCAACACTGAATTTTGAGTCAGGAAAAGCTGCTCTTGCTCTCCCAGAGGCTCCCCTCACAGAACCTCTGGATTATAAAAGTTGCCCTTGCAGCACCTGGCTCTCCAGGAGTTTGAGAAGTGTCAAATTGGCTTAACTTAAACCTGCTTGTGCACTGCTTTTCAAGTTTGGGAGCAGAAATCTCTGCCAGGCCACCTTCCGTGTTCTTTTTCAGGCTCTGATTCCCTCATCTGTGGCCCTGCTGCTCCTCTGTCAACCTCTGAACCCCTCTGTTAAAACGGCACAGTGGGGTGACGTTTGGTTTGCAGAAGACAGCAGCACAACACTCTGCTTTGATTTACTTCTATTAAAATTTGCTCTAAGAACAAGTTTGCAGGAGGACAGAAAAAGAAAAAGGAAACCAGGTAGGTGTGTGTGTGTGTGTGTGTGTGTGTGTGTATGTGTAGGGGATACCCTTACAAGCCCACTGATAAAATCAGCAGAGATTTGGAAGTGCATTATGGTTTTATTTTTCGACCAAACCACGCTGCTGAGGGATTTGACTACTGAGAGTAAAGAGGGCACATTTGTCAGACATTTTACTTCAACGTATGCTTGTGCAGTTGGTAAATAAAACACCTGAATGGATATGAATTGCCCTGGTGTCTGGTATCTTTAGAGCTCAGGGTTTACCTTACGGTTTTGTGCATCCTTCTCTGGCTTAAAACAGCTTTGTAGTGAGGGAAGATATTTGAGACCCATTACCCTACAGAAAAGCAGCTGAAAAATCAATTTGCTTACTGAAAAGTGAGCTCACAGGTGTCAGGAGAAAAATTCAGTAAATGGATAAATGTGTTTCAAAGAAAATTGGTGTTTTTGCCTACTGTGTGATTTCAGTGTAAATTCTAGGACCCAGCATGTGCTTGTTAAACAGCCATGGGGTGAAGGCATGTAGTCCTTATATCACACACGGGATAACAGTTTGCTGTCACTGATGGGTCCATGTGATATTGAAAGGGAAAAGGTAGTTAACATAGAAAGGAGGCCAATTTCACTTAGATGTCCAATATGTGTTGGCTGGAGAAATTAGAAATCTACCACCAAAAATTGTCAGTAAAATCCTTGTATGCTGCCAGTCTTTCTCTTCAAAGTTATGGGACCCTAGGTAAGCTGAACACGAAACCTACACTAATAATGAACAATTGCCATTCCTTTTACAGAAAAGAATTCCTAGGGCGATCTATTTCAGAATTTGCCTAAAAAGGCTGTTTAAGTTATAATCAAAACATTGTCCTTGGTTTGGGAGGAGAGAGGAATTGAGCCCATAGCAATCCCTCTCAGAGGATAAGCTTTTCATAAAAAAACAGGGTGACATTCTTTTTATCCATAAATTAATGGCTGAATCCTTAGCAACATACCCTAATCACAGCTTCAGGCCTTGCAGCTGAGTTAAATCAACATGAAACATAAAGACTGTTAAGGGAAAATCTTACTGTTCACATGTATATGTAGAGAAAGAGAGAGAGATTTTTAAACAATTTTATTGAAGTATTATTGGCATGCAAAAAGCTTTACTTATTTAGTGCATACAACTAGATGAATTCGGGGTTAACTATACACTCATGGAACCATCACTACCAACCAGGTAACCAGTCATATCTACCATCTCCCAAAGTTTTCTTGAACTTCCTCTATTATTATCATCATCATCATCATCATCACATCATTAGTGGTGTGTGGCTATGTGTGTATGTGTATGTTTGGTAAGAACAGGCAACATAAGATTTATCCTCTTTGAAAATTTTAAGAATATAATATGGTATTAATATCTACTTATAGGCATGGTGCTATGGTATATGCTAGATCTCTGGAACTTATTTATCATGCATAATTGGAACTTTTCATACATTGACTATTAAATATATTATTCATATATTAATTAAATCTTGCATATCATTTTTAAGGTCAAAATCAATAGAAGTTAGGAAAGTCCTCCAGCATCCTAAAATAACTAAATATTTAAAGATCAAGAGAAAAAGCTGCCTAAGTCTGCTGTAGCAAGCAGACTTATTGGGGGTCAAGGGCACTGAGTCCACAAACCCAGCTGACCTGGTTTGACCGCTCAGCTGAGTTAGAAAGTTCAACCGAGGCACAGTGGGAATTGAAACCAAAAGAGAGTGGAATCTGAGAATAAAACAGGAGCAGCACAGGCAGTGTGAGTAGGAAGCAAAAGTAACCTGCACAAGTGTCAGTGAAAAGAGAAGTTTTATTTAAGAGAAAAGAGGAAGTTTAGAGCACTTCCAAAGAAAGTTGGAAATGGCTCCCTCTACCGAAGGTAAGAGGAGAGAGGAAGGCGGTGCGGAGGTGTAAATTCACTCCTTTGCACTGTGTGAAATTGGTTGCACGTCTTTCATTGGCTCCTCTGCACCACCAGGCAGTATTGCCCTTTTCTATTGGCCAAAAGAGATTATTGTCTCCTTTGATTGGTCATTGGTTACCTAGCTTCCCTTATGCCCGCGTTCTTTTCCCTATTTTTGGTGGGAGTTTGTAGTGTTGAACGTTCCTATGGGCCTTCCGGAAGTCCTCGTTCAGCAGACTGGGCTTTCTTCCCAGCTCCCTGGAAGCCCCTTTCTTTGCTTCCCTTACCAGCCTGACCTATTTAACATACAGCACTTCACCTTCCCTTGCCCAACAGCACCCCTTGTGATGAATTTCCAGAAAAATATTTCTGAGAAATAATTGCCATCTCTTTAATGACACCAGTGGATTTCCTTTTATTGTTATTTTAGGGTCAAATTTTCTACTCTGCCACAGACTTCATACAGACCCAAGATTCTTCATACTTTTTATTCCCTTTTGCTCACTGAAGGCTTTATGTGTAACATTTTAAAAGGTGGTTTTTTAAAATTTTGTTTAACCATTTCTATTTTAACAGTTTCATCTGTGTATGTTTTGTGAGCCATTCACTGCTGCTTTCAGTATTATTTGATCTATTAAATATTTTGAATTGTTAACCACAAATGATAACTGAAATTATTACTAGCTTTGCCATCTTTGGCATGATTTTAAAAATGTTCTATGCTTTTGTTTCCCTATATGTAAAATGGGGACAATAATATTTATCTTATGGTGTTGTGATGAGAAACAAGTGAATTATTAATGCAAAGAATTCATTGTAAATTTCAATCTCTGCCATTAATGTAGAGATCCTGATACCACAAAAGGTGAGGCAAACTGATTCAGATTCCCAGGGCCTTCTGGTATCCAAGAGGCATTCATCTCAGTGGCTTTGGCCGGGGAATTTCTAGGGCTGGCATCGCCTTGTAGTATCTCATCAAACCCCTGTTCACCTCTGCCTTTACAAAACCTTCCTTTTCCCTACTCACTCGAATAGAACTGATTCCTTGATCCCTGGTGTTACCCTGGTATTCTGTATTTACCAGCATTTCTCAATCTTCCTGTGGATACACAGGGCTGGTTAATTATTGTTGTAGGTGGTGTTCAAGATAATATATACAGAGAGGACCCCCATAAACATGGATAGTTGGCTTCCAGAGCCCAAAGTCTAAACACTTTGCTATGCTTTCTCTCTCGTGAATAAACTTGTTTCCACCTTGGAATGTGTAAGCCTCAGAGAATTGGGAGAGTGAGAATGGGGCCCAGAACCTGTAATCACCTTTGATTTCAGAGCTTCAAGCCGGGTATAAACATTCAACTAGATAAAGGCTCAATTTTCTGTATTCCTACCTCTTCAGCAAGGAATGTTTTATACCACAGAGGTAAAGTAACTATTTCAAGTCCAACATATTAAGTAATGTATAGATAAAGAAATTGAGATTTAGAGAGATTAGATGACCTCCTAAGGTTACAAGTCGGTGAATACTAGAAGGCCAAGATTCAATGTAATATGCACTTGGATGCTCTTTAGTTCTTTATTGGTTTTCCAAAATTCATTTCTTATTTCCTTCCTTCCCTCCCCCCTTCTTTCCTTCCTTTTATTCTTCCTTCCTTCTTTCTTTCCTGGGATGGGATCTCTGTCATACAGGCTGGAGTGCAGGGGCACATCCATAGCTCACTTTAACTCTGAACTCAGGGACTCAAGTGACCCTCCTGCCTAAGCCTCCTGTGTAGCTGGGACTACAGGTGCACATCACCACATCTGACTCATGGTGACTCTACCTGTTTAGATACTCCATTACCAACATCCTTATCACCTTCATCTTCACCTTCCTCATCACTCTCATCATCCCTGTTCCTTGGCCTCTTTTACTACTTTGAGTATTTGTCAAAAAACCATGGTGTATAGCTTACTGTTTTTTTTTCCATAAATGACAGAGGATTTCAAAGCTCAAAATGTTAAATACCCTGATAATAACTCTCTTCTCACCACATCATTCTTCAAATCATTCTACACTCTTGCTAGACCAGTAGGTTTTTGTTTCTTACACAGTCAAGTCCCTTGAAGTTCTGTAGAAATGATTTTTGATTTACTGACATGAGGAATAATCAATTGTTCATTTTTAAAATGTCAGATATAGCAGTCGAACTATTATAGAATTATGAGAGCATTCCAAGAGTTTAAATCACAGCCCTATGGTGCTTTTCATGATTGTTCTTTGGTCTGCCGGTGACACTGTGACAGATGGCAATTGTATAACTGCTGCTCTGACTCATTGCTACAGCAGCCAGAAAGAATCAAATTATCCAGGAATTTAAATATGTATGTTACTAATAAAGCAGGTCATAACTGAATGGCATCATCAAAATAAAAATCTTACCTGCAAGTAGGTGTTTTTTACCTTAGTTTTATGTGATTTGTGGTATACCCAGAAAGTACTTTGTTTCCTCCAATTACCTATGTACTGAAGGGCTGTAATGTCTTAAATCCCACCAGGAATGAATGAATCCTTTTACTAGTCATGTTCTTTTAAAAGCCAATAACCCTTGGAAGGAAGTATTAATTAAAATTAATCCACACGCATAATTCACACACAGGTATTAACAGCAGGACGAGTAATTTTTAGACAGAGAGTTAAAGGACTTACTAACTTGCCCTGCTACTTTGAGTGTGCCACTTAACCTTTTTCAGCTTGTGTTTCTCCATCTGGAAAACAGAAATAATGAAATTGACCTGCAGATTCCTATTGTGAGCTCTAAACAATGTAACACAAGTGAAAACACTTTTAAAAAGTAATTTTGCTTTTTTTTTTTTTGTAGAGACAGAATCTCACTTTATCGCCCTTGGTAGAGTGCCGTGGCGTCACACAGCTCACAGCAACCTCCAGCTCCTGGACTCAGGCGACTCTCTAGCCCAGCTTTTGTAGCAATTTTATCAATAAAAGTACAGGGCATGGAGACCCCTAAATGCCTAGGGGGCATTTGAATTTGCCAAATTTCAAAGTTTTAGCCACAGTCATTCCTACACATAGTAATTTTTAAATAATGAGAATTTAGGGTTTGTGGCATATTTGAAGAAAATTGAAGGCACACTAATAATGAAACTGCAGAAGAAAAAAAAATTCTCAAATACCTCCTGGCAATTGCACACTCTACCAATTACCCACAACCCTTTCAGACTTCTGAATGTCCTCACTGCAAATTAGGAGACATTATTAACTCCGTTTTTGACATTGTCAATGCATGGAAGTTATAACACTATATCAACTCAGGGAAGTGCTATTTAAAATCATCCATTACATGAATAAAACCAATGGCTAATGTTGACTCACCTAAGCAGAGAGATTGGGGGTCGGTGCATTTGGAAACCAGTTTGGAAACCAGTGCCAATCTGAATCTTTTTTTCTTTATTTTTTATTTTTAATTGTTAAATCATAGCTGTGTACATTAGTGCAATTGCCTGTACCCATTCTAAGACGCACCATAGATGTGGCCCCACCCATTACCCTCCCTCCACCAAAACCTCCCCCCTCCCTTCCCCTTCCTTGCCCCTTTCCCCATAGTCTTGTGGTATAGTTGGGTTATAGCCTTCATGTGAAAGCTGTAATTTAGCTTCATAGTAGGGCTGAGTACATTGGATACTTTTTCTTCCATTCCTGAGATACTTTGCTAAGAAGAATATGTTCCAGCTT
>CAUYPK010018622.1:0-16801 GCA_963574355.1 Loris lydekkerianus
CACATTGTGGTACCATGCCAATGGCCCGACCCTGAAAACCCCACCTTCCCCCGCCTTCTGACCCGGCCCCTCCCCAACAATAAAAAAAAAATAAACAAATAAATAAAAAAAAAAAAAACAAAAAAAAAAAAAAAAAAAAAAAAAAAAAACCTGCAAAAAATATATACCTATATTAGAATAATACCTGGCACATTCAATAAATAGTTAAAAATGAAACAAGACCTCAAACCCTGTCTCTGCTATTGTGGGTACTGTAGTTTTAGTATATTTTATTTTAGGGAGATGCGAGGGAACAAATAACAGCAGATATCTTTCCTCCTCAGAGTTCTTACCAACAGCTGGACTTTTTAAAGCTTTAAAAATAAAATCCCAGCAGCAACTGTTCTTGCTTTAATCTGAACCTGCTGCAAAAGTGTCTGCTTCTTGGGTTATGAGACATGTTGGGTGTATATATATATATAGTTGGGCCTTCTCAGGAGAGGAGTTTCCTGGACAACTGGATAGTAGACTGGATTTTATTTGTACCTTTATTTTCAGAACCTTTTCTCATGATTGAGAAGAGTAAGCATTCTTTTTCTTCTTTTTTTTTGAGACAAGATTCTCACTATGTCGCCCTCGGTAGCGTGCTGTGGTGTCACGGCTCACAGCAACCTCAAACTCTTGAGCTTAAGTGATTCTTTTGCCTCAGCCTCCCAAGCAGCTGGGACTACAGGCGCCCGCCACAAAGCCCGGCTATTTTTTTGTTGCAGTTGTTTAGCTGGCCCAGGCCAAGTTCAAACCTACCACTTTCAGTGTATATGGCTGGCGCTGTAAGCTGCATTCTGTTTCTTTCTCTCTTTTTTTTTCAAGAGACAGAGTCTTAAGTGATTCTCTCGCCTCCACCTCCCAGGTAGCTGGGACTACAGGCACCCGCCACAACGCCCAGATATTTTTTGATTATAGTTGTCATTGTTTGGTGGGCCCCGGGCTGGATTCAAACCTGCCAGCTCCAGTGTATGTGGCTGGCTCCTTAGCCGCTTGAGCTACAAGAAACGAGCCTGCGTTCTCTGTTTTTTTTTTTTTGTAGAGACAGAGTTTCAGTTATCCCCCTCGGTAGAGTGCCATGGCATCACACAGCTCACAGGAATTAGGCGATTCTCTTGCCTCAGTCTCTCAAGTAGCTGGGACTACAGGTACCCACCACACGCCTGGCTATTTTTTTGATGCAGTTTGGTTGGCCGGGACTGGGTTTGAACCCACCATCTTCAGTATAAGGGGCCAGCATCCTACTCACTGAGCCATAGGCGCCGCCGCTATTCTTTTTCCTATTATAAAAATGGGAATAAAAAAAGAACCAGGATCTGTGTACCCAAGAGTGTGCCTTGAATTATCAGCTATCCCAAATGCTCTACTTTTGGCTATTTGAGTGCCCAAAGGAGCATAAGAAACCAGAGGATTATTTACTGTTCTTCCATAAGCCATAGTTTAGTAGAGAGGAATGGGAACTTTTCTACCAATTAGATGTGTATGGAATGCTTAAGGTTTAGCTAAAATATTTATGTCCTCTCTGCTAATAAGCTC
This sequence comes from Loris lydekkerianus, assembly GCA_963574355.1. NCBI lineage: Eukaryota > Metazoa > Chordata > Mammalia > Primates > Lorisidae > Loris > Loris lydekkerianus. The sequence goes on from CAUYPK010018622.1 coordinate 1,561, forward strand.
CTCTATGAAATGAGGACCTATAAGATCATCTGACCTGCCTGTTCTTTGAAGATCAACAAGAGGAAGCACATGTAGCCCTATGTGAGTGTAACATAAAATGAAACAGATAGAAATGATTTTGTCAGTTTCCAATTCTTCTTCCTCTCCAGGAGTCCCAACCTCTACATGTTGTACTAGGAAATGAAGCCTGCGACTTGGACTCCATGGTGTCTGCTCTTGCCCTGGCTTTTTACCTAGCAAAGGTGAGTATCAGGCTGAGGCAGGAAGATTGCTTGAGTCCAAGAATTTGAGGTTGCAGTGAGCTATGATGATGCCACTGTGTTCTAGCTGGGTGACAGACCCAGACCATGTCTCAAACAAACAAAAAACCAAAAACCCACAAGTACCTGAGTCCCTTAGAGTGAAAAGATTTAGATTCATAGAGGTTAGTGACCTAGCTCTGTCACTTACCAGCATTAGCGCTCAGAAAGTTAAATCCCATAACTTTGGCTCAGCGCCTATAGCTCAGTGGTTAGGGCACCAGGGCTGGCAGTTCGAACCTGGCCTGGGCCAACTATAACAAAAAAAAACAGCTGGGCATTGTGGCAGGTGCCTATAGTCCCAGCTACTTGGGAGACTGAGGCAAAGAGAATTGCTTAAGCCTAAGAGTTTGAGCTATGATTCCACGGCACTCTACTGAGGATGACATAGTGAGACTCTCTCAAAAAAAAAAAAAAAACGTACCTTGGCTCAGCGCCCGTAGCCAGAGGGTAGGGTGCCAGCCACATACATAGAGGCTGGCAGGTTCAAACGCGGCCTGGGCCAGCTAAAATCAACAATGACAACTAAAAAAAAAAAGCCGGTTGTTGTGGGCGCCTGTAGTCCCAGCTACTTGGGAGGCTGAGGCAAGAGAATCATTTGAGCCCAAAAGGTTAAGGTTGCTGTTAGCTGTGAATCCACGGCACTCTACTGAGGCAGTGTTGTGAGACTCTGTCTAAAAAAAAAAAATTCCCGTAACTGCTGAGTCTTACGTCACTGTCTATAAAAGCTGAAATGGGGCAGCGCCTGTGGCTTAAAGGAGTAAGACACCGGCCCCATATGCTGGAGGTGGTGGGTTCAAACCCAGCCCTAGCCAAAAAAAAAAAAAAAAAAAAAAGCTGATGATACTATTTTTCAATGTTGCTGTGAATAAAAAGTATTTATAAGTATAAATAAGGGATTTGTACACCATAAACAGTTTTTTATTGAGTTTCTTACATGTATAGATATCAGTGATATAGTGGGTCTTCCTCTTGCTCTTAATCCTTCTGTGCAGCATTGCATCTAGAAGTAGGTCTTGGCCAAGGGCAGTGGCTCACACCTGTAATCCTAGCATTCTGGGAGGCTGAGGTAGATGGGTTGCCTAAGCCCGGGAAGTCCAGACTAGATTCAGACTGATCAAGAGTGAGACCTCATCTTTATTAAAAATAGAAAAACTAGCTGGGCTTTGTGGTGGGCATCTGTAGGCCTAGCTACTTGGGAGGAAGATTGCTTGAACACAATAGTTTGAGGTTGCTGTGAGATATGATACCTTGGCTCTCTACCCACGGTGGCAGAATGAGACTCTGTCTCAAAGAAACAAAAAGGATCTTTTCCATAAGTTTTCTTGTTGACCTTCATGTTATTATTAAAGAGGAGGAAGGGCAAGAGTCTTTTTTTTATTTTCATTGACTGGGTATTGTGGCTTTGAAAAAGGTGGTAACGGGCGGCGCCTATGGCTCAGTGGGTGGGGCACCAGCCCCATATACCGAGGGTGGTGGGTTCAAACCGGGCCCCAGCCAAACTGCAACAACAATAAAAAAATAGCCGGCGTTGTGGCGGGCACCTATAGACCCAGCTACTCGGGAGGCTGAGGCAAGAGAATCATCTAAGCCCAGGAGTTGGAGGTAGCTGTAACCTATGTGATGCCATGGCAATCTACCAAGGGCGATAAAGTGAAATTCTGTCTCTACAAAAAAAAACAAACAAAAGAAAAAGGTAGTAACTTACCCAAGATTGTGTTTCCTTTGGTCTCAATAGTCTTGTTACTATTCCCCATCTATTCTAAATCATGATACCATCTTTCACTTTCCTTTTCAGACAACTGAGGCAGAGGAAGTCTTTGTGCCTGTTTTAAACATAAAACGTTCTGAGCTATTTCTACGGGGTGACAACGTCTTCTTCCTTCAGAAGGTTAACATTCCAGAGGCCATCTTGATTTTTCGGGATGAGATTGACCTCCATGCATTGCACCAAGCTGGCCGACTCACCCTCATACTTGTTGACCATCATATCTTACCCAAGTAAGTAGAAGAAAATCAATTTGATAGTTACCATGTACTATGTGACTCTGATGAGTAAGAAATCAAGAGAGGAAGAAAGGGGCGGCACCCGTAGCTCAGTGGTTATGGCTCCAGCCACATACACCCAGGATGGTGGGTTCGAACCCAGCCTGGGCCAGCTAAACAACAATGACGACTGCAACAAAAAAAATTAGCCGAGCGTTGTGGCGGGTGCCTGTAGTCCCAGCTACTTGGGAGGCGGAAGCAAAAGAATCACTTAAGCCTAAGAGTTTGAGGTTGCTGTGATCTGTGAGGCCACAGCATTCTACCGAGGGCAATATAGCAAAAATCTGTCTCAAGGACTAAAGGATAGCTCAGAAATCATTTCATTTTGCCTTTGGTATCATTATTTTAAGATTTTATGGCAGATTTTTTTGTAATCGGAACCTTTGAAAATGTTTGAAAACTGTATTTTTCTTTTCTTTTTTTTTGAGACAGAGTCTCACTATGTCACCTTCAGTAGAGTGCCGTAGCGTCACAGCTCACAGCAACCTCCAACTCTTGGGCTTAAGCGATTTTCTTGCCTTAGCCTCCCAGTAGCTGGGACTACAGGTACCCACCACAATACCTGGCTTTTTTTTTTTTTTTTTGGTTGTAGTTGTCATTGCTGTTCAGCAGGCCCAGGCTGAATTCGAACTCCCGGGCACCAGGGTACATGGCTGGCACCCTAGTCGCTTGAGCTACAGGTGCCAAGCCTGCAACTGTATATTTCATTTTTAATAGTTAGCACAAGTATTTCCTGCATAAACTCTTATGATTTTAGTATAATTTGTTATGGTAGAATCTATAAATATCTCATTAGTATCTCTTTACCAAGTGTACACATCTAAAATAATCCTATCCCTAATTTAGGACTGGAAAAAACTGCCAAAAGAGCAACACAAGTGTGAGACTTCCTACGTCTGTCTAGTTCCTACTAATATTAAAGGGTGTATTTTTTCCTAACACCCAGTTTTTGTACCAGAAAACTGATGGAGTGTAGCATAAAAACAGTAATGCATGTACACATTCACTCCATTAATAAACTTTTATTTAGAGGATGAAGATAAGACAGAGTTCCTGTTCTTGAGCTTTTAGTCAGGAAAAGGGAACCTAGACAAACAGATCGTTGTAATGAATATTAGAATTAAGCGATAACTGTCAACTCTAGGGACAGTAGGTACATGAAGGCAGAGTGGTTTATTATACCAGAGGGGAGCTGAGATCAGCAAGAAAGGTTACCTAGCAGAGTTGACCTTGCTCTCAATCTTGAGAGAGGACTAAGTGCTTGCTTAGTGAATAGAGCAGGAAAGTGGTTAGGAAAGGCATTCCAGGCAGAAGGAATTAATAGAAGCAAATGCAGGCAGGCAAGAAATAGCATGGTGAATTAGGGCAACTGGAATTTGTTTTGCACAGCTGGAGCATAAAATATGAAGAAGAAATAGGGCATAGAAAAAGACAAGATTAAAGAGGCAGGCAGTGGACAGATCCTAGAGGCCTTGTAGGGAACTTTTAGGCAATAGGGAACTATTGTAGTTCTATTTATTCCACATCCCAACAGAATCAAATTTACTTTTTTCAAGTGATCATTCAGGCAGCTTTGTGAAGTATAGCTTCAGAGGGATCTTGATTAGAAGCAGGTGATTGGTTGAGACTACTGGAACAGTTTGGATGAGAGACAAGGCAGTAATAGAAAGTCGAAAGCAGCTCGGCACCCATTGCTCAGTGGTTAGGGTGCTGGCCATATACACCCAGGCAGGCATATTCAAAACCATCTGGGACCTGCTAAACAACGATGACAACTGCAACATAAAATAAACAGGTGTTGTGATGGGTGCCTGTTGTCCCAGCTACTTGGGAGGCTGAGGCAAGAGAATCGCTTAAGCCCAAGAGTTTGAGGTTGCTGTGAGCTGTGACGTCACGGCACTCTACTGACGATGACATAGTGAGACTTGATATAGTCTCAAAAAAAAAAAAAAAAAGAAAAAGTTGAAAGCAAGGGCACGGATAGGAGTTGAGGTGAAAGCACGGATAGGAGTTGAGCTGAAAGCCACAGTGACCTGCCTGGAATTGTAATATTGAGTGGATTGAAGAAACAGGAAATATTTAGTTATTGGGTATCAAGGAAAAGCAGCCCTACAGGATAACAGATGCGTGAGTAAGATACAGGAGAACCTCTGTAACGATCTAGTCAACGTTTGGAGGTGGTCAACATAAGATACTTCTATTGGTACATGTGGTGTATGTCCAGTTTTTGCAAATTGTGTCAGCTTAAGGAGGTAGTCATTGTAGGATATGGTCAATTATGGAGGTTCTACTATATTTGCAGTAGATACTCTACAAAATTAACTTATATGCTATTTAAAGATGACTTCAGTTATAACATGAAAGAATTTAGAGGAGGCAGAGGTAGAAGTGACCAAAGATCTGAGTGTGTTTGCATTTTCCTTTATGGGTGGGGTAGAGATTTTGGGAGAGGTTAGAAGTAGTTGGAGTACTCCTACCTACCTTTCTTTTTCTTTACCCCATCCCCTTCCCCTCCACAGAAGTGATGCTGCCCTGGAGGAGGCAGTGGCAGAGGTGCTAGACCATCGACCCATAGAGCAGAAGCGCTGCCCTTCCTGCCATGTTTCAGTGGAGTTGGTGGGGTCCTGTGCTACCCTCGTGACTGAGAGAATCCTGCAGGGGGCGCCAGAGATCTTGGACAGGCAAACCGCAGCTCTTCTGCACGGTGAGGGCAGCTTTGAGACCTGATGCTTCTCTTTCCATCCCTGAGAAGGGAGAGTGGAAAAATCTAGACTCCTCCAGCCTAATCATATGTTCTCAAAGCCATTGAGCTCATACCATAGGGTGGGATTCTTTGTGGGGGACAATTAGGCTTTTGTTTAAAGGCATATAGGATAATTTGTTGGAGAAAACAGAGGGAAGCATAGGGCAATAGACCTAGAAGCTTCTTAGAAGTATCATTGTATAATTGAAGGAGGATGAGACAAAGAAGCAGGAAATGGATTTAATACCAGTTCCTCTAAGAAATAGCTATATGACCTTGAGCAAATCTCTTAACCTCTCTTATTTTCATTTTTTCTATTTGAAAAAAAAGAGAGAGTTAGACTAGACTGTCTTTTCCAACTTACTGTGTATAAGATTCTCTGATGGAATTTGGCCTACTGAAGAGATGTCATCTCTCTAAGTTATAAAGTCTCTGAGTATCAAGATGCTCAGGCTTTCTTTCTGCCTTTTCCCCATTTCCTTGCCTGGATTTTAGTTTGGATTTGGGAGGTCTTACTCAGTACATAGTCGGTCCCAGTTTCTCATTTTGCTTTTAGTTAGTTTGCCATACACATCTCCTGTGTTGTGTACACTTGGTTTGAAGGTCAAGTGGAGGTTGTGCATGAAGGCTCATAGGATTAGAGTTTTGCCATCTCCCTTCTCCACAGGAACCATCATTTTGGACTGTGTCAATATGGATCTTAATATTGGGAAAGCAACCTTAAAGGACAGCCAATATGTGGAGAAACTGGAGGCCCTCTTCCCAGATCTGCCTGAGAGAAATGACATCTTTGATTCCCTACAAAAGGCAAAGTTTGATGTATCAGGTATGTTATATTAAGCTGATTGGTTTTTTTTTCTTTCTTCCTTTTTGAGTCTCACTTTGCCACCCTTGGTAGAGTATGTTGGTGTCACAGCTCACAGAAACCCTAAACTCTTGGGCTCAAGTGATTCTTTTGCCTCAACCTCCCAAGTGGCTGGGACTCCATGTGCGTGCCACATTGCCAGCTTTTTTTTTTTTTTTTTTTTTGCAGTTTTTGGGAGAGGCTGGGTTTGAACCCACCACTTCCAATATATGGGGCTGATGTCCTATTCCTTTGAGCCACAGGTGCCGCCCTGCCAGCTACTTTTAGAGACAGGGTTTCAATCTTGGTCAGGCTGGTCTCCAACTCCTCAGGCAATCCCCCACCTCAATCTCCCAGAGTGCTAGGATTACAAGTGTGAGTCACCATGCCTGGCCCTAAGCTGACTTCTGTACCTCCCACGTGAGAAAACAGGTGGGCAAGTCTTGTTCATTGTATTCTTAAATAACATTGACTTACTTTTAGAGCATGCATAGTGATTTAAGCTTTACACCAAAGAGAAATGAAGTAGCATGAGTCTGAATTGTGAACTAGTCAATCATTTACTGGATTGTTCTATCCTGGCTCTTGGGTAGGATAAGGAGGAATGATTAAGCATCTCAGAGGTTCTAGTCTAGTCAGAGAATATAGGGCATATAAGTAAAATATGCTGAGGGTATACCAGATTATCAGAGTGTGGTATATATAATTGGAAGGGAGGTGAAGGAACATTTAGTGTGAGTATACAAAAGACAAAGGAAGAGGACAAAAAAATCTTTCATCATCTACCCAGCTACCACCTATTGACATATAAAAGAAGAAAGAGGCCGGGTGTGGTGGCTCATGCCCATAATCCTAGCACTCTCGGAGACTGAGGTGGGTGGATTGCTTAAACTCATGAGTTTAAGACCAGCCTGAGCAAGAGCAGGACCCCGTATCTAAAAATAGCCAGGTGTTATGGTGGGCACCTGTAGTCCTAGCTACTCAGGAGACTAAGGCAAGAGAATTGCTTAAGCCCAAGAGAGGTCGGTGTGAGCTGTGACACCACAGCACTCTACTCAGGGCAACAAAGTAAGACTCTGTATCAAAAAAAAAAAAAAGAAGAAGAAGAACAAGAAGAAAGAAAACGGAAGGTACCACATGTACTTTAAGAAAATTTAAACAGGCCACCCACGTTGGCTCATGCCTGTAACCTTAAGATTTTGGGAGGCTGAGACAGGAGGATCACTTGAGACCAGAAGTTTGAGGCCAGCCTGTGCAACATAGCAAGATTCCATCTCTCTAAAAAATAAAAATTAGCAGGCATAATAGCACATACTTTTAGACCTAGCTACTTGAGAGGCTGAGGCAGGAAGATTGCTCAAGCCCAGGAGTTTGAGGCTACAGTGAGCAATACCACTGCACTACACCATGGGCAACAGAGTGAGACACTGTCTCAAAAAAAAAAAAAGAAAGAGAGAGGTGCTTGCTTCGGCAGCACACATACTAAAATTGGAACGATACAGAGAAGATTAGCATGGTCCCTGCGCAAGGATGACACTCAAATTCGTGAAGCGTTCCATATTTTAAAGAAGGAGAGAGAGAGAAAGAAGTTGAAACAATACGAAAGGGGAAAAAAACAAAAGTAATGCCCTCCATTCTTGCTTTTGCCCTTCTCTTCAAATCCCTCTATTGTCACCCATCCCCATTTTTTAAAGTAGATTTTGATTGTATAATTACATTTACAGTTGTCTCCCTCTTCACTGTGCCAGTGAGAAGCTCTGTTTTTCTTCTTCCTTGACTTACCTTAGTATCCTCACTTTCCTGGTCGTTGGACTCTGGGTTCCCCTGTTTAACTGCTAGTCTCACATTCACTTTCTAGGACTGACCACTGAGCAGATGCTGAGAAAGGACCAGAAGACCATCTATAGACAAGGCATCAAGATGGCCATCAGTGCCATATATATGGATTTAGAGGTAAGAGCAAGATGTTGGTGTGGTAGGGAGAGGAAACCTTTTTTTTTTTCTTGAGGCAGAGCCTCAAGCTGTTGCCCTGGGTAGAGTGCCTTGGCATCACAGCTCACAGCAACCTCCAACTCCTAGGCTTAAGCAATTCTCTTGCCTCAGCTTCCCAAGTAGCTGGGACTATAGGCACCCACCACAACACCCAGCTATTTTTTGGTTGTAGTTGTCATTGTTGTTTGGCAGGCCCAGGCTGGATTCCAACCCGCCAGCTCTGGTATATGTGGCTGGAGCCTTAGCTGCTTGAGGTACAGGGGCCAAGCCTTTTTTTTTTTTTTTTTTTTTTTTGAGAGAGCCTCTGTTGACAGGCTAGAGTGCCAAGACATCACCTAGCTCAGTACAACCTGAAACTCCTGAGCTCAAGTGATCCTCCTGCCTTGGCCTCCCAGAGTGCTAAATTACAGGCATGAGCCATTGTGTCCAGCCCATAGAAAACCTTCAGTTATGCATGTAACCTGGCCTCTTATTCCTGGCTTACTTCCAAAATACATCTTGTCCCTATCTTCTTGTCTCTGTCTCCACTGTGACTGTCATAGCTCATCATTTCTTACTGTACCACTATAACAGCCTCCATACTGTTTTTTTTTTTTTTTTTTTTTTAAATTTGTTTGTTTTTTTTAGAGACAGAGTCTCACTTTGTCATCCAGGTAGAGTGCTATTGCGTCACAGCTCACAGCAACCTCCAGCTCCTGGGCTTAGGAGAGTCTCCTGCCTCCGCCTCCCGAGTAGCTGGGACTATAGGCGCCTGCCACAACACCCGGCTATTTTTTTGTTACAGTTTGGCCGGGGCTGGGTTTGAACCAGCCACCCTCGGTACATGGGGCTGGCACCCTACTCACTGAGCCACAGGTACCACTCCAACAGCCTCCATATTGTTTTGCCTGTTTCCACTTTGCACCCCTACAAACCATTTCCCCTACACCAGCCAGAGTGGTGTTTTTAAGACACAAATCAGATCAGATCGTATCATCCTTCCCTTTACTGCACTTTAATTGTCCTTTGAATAAAATCTAAAGGCCTTAGCAGGGTGCAGTGGTTCATGCCTATAATCCTAGGACTCTGGGAGGCCAAGGCAGGTAGATTGCTTTAGTTTGTTAATTTGAGACCAGCCTGAACAAGAGTTAGTGACTGTCTCTCTTAAAAATAGAAAAAGAAAAACACTGGCTGGGTATGTGGTAGGCACCAGAGGCTGAGGCAACAGGATCGCTTAAGCCTAAGAGTTTGAGGTTGCTGTGAACTATGAAGTCATGGCAGCCTACCCAGGGTGACAGAGTGGGACTCTGTCTCAAAAAAGGGGAAAAAAAACTTGAAGGCCTCGCCTTGGTTTATAGAACCCTTCTTGACCAGGCTCTGGCTTTTTCTCTGGCCCTCCTCCATTCCAGTTTCTCCGCCACTCACAGTACTATAGGTGCTTGGGTTTTCTTTCTGTTCCTTAGACCATTAAGCTTATTTCCAAAGATAAAGAATTTGGTTTGGAATAGGTTGAGTCTGAGATGGCTGTGAATCATCTAAATGGAAAAATGAAGTAGTAGGTTAGACATCTGAGCCTGGGGGCTGAGAAAAGAGTTCTTGCTTTAAGATAGAAATGTGGGGCTCACTGAATGAAATAATGCAATGGTACGTTGGAGCTGCCTTGGGCAATTTTCTGATAGGTAACTGCTAATTTTTCACGAATTCTGGGAATTTGTTTGTTTGTTTTTAGAGACAAAGTCTCACTTTGTCACCCTTGGTAGAGTGCCATGGCATCACAGCTGACAGCAACCTCCAGCTCTTGGACTTAGGCAATTCTCTTGCCTCAGTCTCCCAAGTATCTGGGACTACAGGTGCCCACCACAACACCTGGCTATTTTTTTGTTGCAGTTTGGCCGGGTTTAAACCAGCCACCCTCAGTATATGGGGCCCGCGCCCTACTCACTGAGCCATAGGCACCACCCGGGAACTGTTTTTTGTTGTTGTTTTTTTGTAGAGACAGAGTCTCACTGTACTGCCCTCCGGTAGAGTGCCATGACACGACACGGCTCACAGCAACCTCTAACTCTTGGGTTTCTGCGATTCTCCTGCCTCAGCCTCCCGAGAAGCTGGGACTACAGGCGCCCGCCACAACGCCCGGCTATTTTTTTGTTGCAGTTTGTCCCGGGCTGGGTTTGAACCTGCCACTCTCAGCATATGGGGCCGGCGCCCTACTCACTGAGCCACAGGTGCTGCCCGGGAACTGGTTTTAAATAGCCATTTATAAGATAAAATTGTATAAGCATATAACATATTAAAATTTTAATGTAATAATTTATATAATATTATATAAATATAATATATTAAGTATAATTTGATATGTAATTTAATGATATTAAAAACAAAAGTTTTGGCTCGGCGCCTATGGCTCAAGCAGCTAAGGTGCCAGCTACATACACCTGAGCTGGCAGGTTCAAATCCAGCCTGGACCCGCCAAACAACAATGATGGCTGCAACCAAAAAATAGCCGGGTGTTGTGGCAGGCACCTGTAATCCCACCTACTTGGAAGGTGGAGGCAGGAGAATCGCTTGAGTCCAGGAGTTGGAGGTTGCTGTGAGCTGTGATGCCACGGAACCCAGGACAACACCTTGAGGCTCTGTCTCAAAAAAAAAGTTTTTTAAAAAGTGCTTATTTCCAGCTCTGGGCCTTTGAACTTGCTTTTCTCTTTGCAAGAGCTGGCTCTTTCTTATCATGCAGGTCTCAGCTCAGATGTCTTCTGTTTTGGAAGGTTTTTCCTGACCACCCAAACTGAAATAATACTGCTTGTGCTCAAAAAAACCTCTAACAGTGACTCACACCTATAATCCTAGTGCTCTAGGGGAGCCAAGATGGGTGGATTGCCTGACCTGACACGTTTGAGACCAGCCTGAGCTAGAGCGAGACCCTGTCTCTAAAAAGTAGCCAGGCGTTGTGGCTGGCATCTGTAGTCCCAGCTACTTGGGAGGCTGAGGCAAGAGGATCACTTGAACCCAGGAGTTTGAGGTTGCTGTGAGCCAAGATACCATGGGACTCTACCAAGGGTAACCAAGTGAGACTCAAAAATAATTTTTTTTTAATTAGGCTGACATAGCAGTGTGTGCCTATAGTCCCAGCTACTAATGAGGCAAAGGCAGGCTCAAGCCCAGGAGTTTGGGGCTATAGTGAGTCATGATCATGACATTGCACTCCAGCCTGGGTGACAGAACAAGACCCTGTCTCAAGAGAGAGAGAGAGAAAGGAAGAAGGGAGAAGAGGAAGGAAGGAAAGGAAAAGGGAAAGAAAGGAAGGAAAAGTAAGAGAAAGGGAAGGAGGGAGGGGAAGAGAAAAAGGAAAGAAAAGAAAAGAAAGAAAAGAAAGAAAACTGCCAGGAATACAGAAGAGCCCTGATCTGAAATAGGTGGTGGCATTACTCATGGAGGAAATACTGCGTGAGATTTTGGAGAAGAATACAGATAGGCATGGAAGGAGGAGCCAAGGATGCACTTGTTACACTTCTGCTCTAATTTGTATGCCCCATTCTGTTTTGAAAACAAAAACCCAGGCGGCACCTGTAGCTCAGTCGACAGGGTGCCGGCCACATACACGGAGGGTGGCGGGTTCAAACCCATCCCCAACCAAATAGCCGGGCATTTTGGTGGGCGCATGTAGTCTCAGCTACTTGGGAGGCTGAGTCAAGAGAATCACTGAAGCCCAAAAGTTTGAGGTTGCTGTGAGCTGTGATGCCACAGCACTCTACCAAGGGTGACATAATAAGACTCTGTCTTTGCCACAAGGCAAAGACCTTGCTTGTTTGATTGCAAAGGCAGGAGAGCCTTGAACATTATATTCAGTGTCATACATGATAATGTTTTCATTCTTAAAGCAATTATATTTGGTACATGTGGTATCTTTATTTTACAGACAAGGAAACTCAGGTCCAGGAAAGTTAGTATAACTTCTTGATCATATAGCTAAGAGATAATAGAGCTGATTTTCAAACCAAAAATCAATGTCTTGATCCAAAGGCTGTGTTTGCCTCATTCTACCACATTGCCTTCCAGCACACAGATAGCACAGGGTAAATACTAGGTATCTTTTTTTTTGACACAGAGCTTCAAGCAACCTCCAACTCCTGGGCTTAAGTAATTCTCTTGCCTCAGCCTCCCGAGTAGCTGGGACTACAGGCTCCTGTCACAATGCCCGGCTATTTTTTGGGTGTAGTTGTCATTGTTATTTAGCAGGCCCAGGCTAGATTAAAACCCACCGGCTCTGGTGTATGTGGCTGGCACGTCAGCTGCTTGAGCTACAGGCACCAAGTCTTTTTTTTTTTTTTTGAGGCAGAATCTTATTTTGTCACCCTCGGTAGAGTGCTATGGTGTCTCAGCTCACAGCAACCTCAAACTCTTGGGCTTAAGTGATTCTCTTGCCTCAGCCTCCCAAGTAACTGGTTCTACAGGTGCCCACCCATCTCTAAAAATGGCCGGGGTCTCGCTCTGGCTTAGGCTGGTCTTGAGCCCATGAGCTCAGACCATCCACCTGCCTCAGCCTCCCAGAGTGCTAGGATTACAGGCTTGAGTCACCACTCCCAGCCTAGTTTTCTTTCTTTCTTACAGAGCACAGGTCCCCAGTTAACATGCAAAGAAAATCTTGATAAGTATGTTTGGTTAGTGGTGCCAAGGAGGGCCCAGCTGTAGCCCTCATCCCTCGGCCTTCTCCTTTTCTTTCCTTGCAGGCCTTTCTGCAGAGGTCTGGCCTCCTTGCAGATCTCCATGCTTTCTGCCAGGCTCACAGCTATGATGTCCTGGTCACCATGACTATCTTTTTCAACACTTACAATGAGCCGGTGCGGCAGTTGGCTATTTTCTGTCCCCATCTGGCACTCCGAATGACGGTGAGTCTCTATCCCTTCTCCAACCTGGAGGCCTCACAGAGCTTGCCTACATGCACTCTGTGCTATAAGGACCTCTCCATGCTTCTTGTATTATCATGTTTACACAAAGGTCCTTTCACCTGTTATGAGAATCTCTCCTGCTTTTCTTTCATTCTCTCTCTTTTTTTTTAAGACAGAGTCTTACTCTGTCGCCCTCAGTAGAGTGCTATGGCGTCACAGCTCATAGCAACCTCAAACTCTTGGGCTTAAGCGATTTACTTGCTTCAGCCTCCCAGGTAGCTGTGACTACAGGCGCCCACCACAGCGCCTGGCTATTTTTTTTGTTGTTGTTATTATATTGTCATTGTTGTTTGGCAGACCTGCGCTGGGTTCAAATGCGCCAACCCCAGTATATGTGACTGGCACCCTAGCCACTGAGCTACAGGTGCCGAGCAGCTCTCTCTCTCTTTTTTTTTTTTTGAGGCAGAGTCTCAAACCATCCCCTTGGGTAGAGGGTTGTGGTGTCACAGCTTACAGCAACCTCCAACTCTTGGGCTCAACTGATACTCTTGCCTCAGTTTTTTTGTTTTTAGTAGGGATGGGGTCTTGCTTTTTGCTCAGGCTGGTCTCGAACTTGTGAGCTCAAGCAATCCACCTGCCTTGGCCTCCCAGAGTGCTGGGATTTCATCTGTGAGCCACTGTGCCCAGCCATTCTCTCTCTCTTCATATGGATATCCTTAATCATACCACTGTTGAGATAGAGAGATTCCAAGGAGAATTACAGATAAAATTCCTACTTCAAGGAACTCAGGCTTGGCGCCTGTAGCTCAGTGGCTAGAGAACCGGCCACATACACCAGGCCTGGCAGGTTCAAAGCCAGGCGTTATGACATGCAACTGTAGTCCCAGCTACTTGGGAGGCTGAGGCAAGAGAATTGCTTAAGCCCAGGAGTTTGAGGTTGCTGTGAGCTGTGACTCCAGGGCACTCTACTGAGGACGACATAATGAGACTCTGTCTCTAAATAAGTAAATAAATAAAAGAAGAAACTTCAAAGAAATCTGTATTCTTGGTTAAAAGGAAATGTTAGGCTGGTTGTGGTGGCTTACACCAGTAATCCTAGCACTTTGTGTGGTTGAGGTGAGAGGATCACTTGAGCCCAGGAGTTTAAGGTTGTTGTGAGCTATGACCCCCTCCACTGTATTCTAGCCTGGGCAACAGAGTGAGACTATGTCTTAAAAAAAAAAAGAAAGAAAGAAAGAAATACCAATCTAGAATTAAAATTTCATTCTTAGTTTAATCATTAATTCCTCACCCCCGAAAATCAATCCCTTTCTTTATACTCTATTGCCTTGAAAATCAGAAACATGAGCGAGCCTTTTTTACTACTTACCATGCAGGAATTAATTTTTCTGCACAGTGTGAAATGAGCAGAAAACTGATCTATAACTAGATTTGTTTTCTTTCTTGGTCTTCTATTTGGCCACCTTTCCTACTTCCTCCATTTTCTGTTCTTCCATCAGTTACTGATTATCCTGGGGAAGATTTGTTTATTTATTTATCAAGCTGTTGCCCTGGGTAGAGTGCTGTGGCATCACAGCTCATAGCAACCTCCAACTCCTGGGCTCCGCCTCCCAAGTAGCTGGGACTACAGACGCCTGCCACAATGCCCAGCTATTTTTTGGTTGCAGCTGTCGTTGTTTGGTGAGCCTGAGCTGGATTCAAACCCACCAGCTCAGGTGTATGTGGCTGGTGCCTTAGCCGCTTTAGCCACAGGCGCCGAGCCCCGGGGGAAGATTTAAAATTAGAATTAAGGCTGGGCGAGATGGCTCATGCCTGTAATCGCAGCACTCTGGGAGGCCGAGGCAGGTGGATTGCTTGAGTACGCAGGTTCAAGACCAGCCTGCGCAAGATCGAGACCCATCGCTAAAAATAATGGGTGTTGTGGTGAGTGCCTGTAGTCCCAGCTACTTGGGAAGCTGAGGCAAGAGAATTGCCTGAGTCCAAGAGTTTGAGGTTGCTGTGAGCTATGATGCCACGGTTCTCTACTGAGAGCAACAAAGTGAGACTCTGTCTCAAAAATAAATAAATAAATAAAAGTAGACTTAAGACAGCTCAGGGGGCGGCGCCTGTGGCTCAGTGAGTAGGGTGCCGGCCCCATATACCGAAGGTGGCGGGTACAAACCCAGTCCCGACCAAACTGCAACAAAAAAATAGCCGGGCGTTGTGGTGGGCACGTGTAGTCCCAGCTGCTCTGGAGGCTGAGGCAAGAGAATTGCTTAAGCCCAAGACTTTGAGGTTGCTGTGAGCCATGACACTATGGCACTCTACCAAAGGTGATATAGTGAAACTCAGTCTAAAAAAAAAAAAAAAAAGCAAAGAAGGAAATACTGCGTTCTCCACTGTCTGCTCAAATATATATATATGATATTTTCCTACCCTGATCCAAGCCACCAACATCTCTCAAATGGCTTAT
>CAUYPK010018627.1:0-26831 GCA_963574355.1 Loris lydekkerianus
CAAATATAAATAAAAACAATTTAAAATTTATTAATTTAATTTTAATTATATGAATTATGTTTACTTATTTATCATGGACTCTTGCCATGCCCTGCTTTGTCTTTTTTTTTTTTTTTTTTTTTTTTTTTTCTTTATGACACACTTCTTTCTGTTCTTCCAAATAAAAGAGGTTTCTCTTTTCTCCAGGCCTCTGCCCATGATTTTCTTTTGCATCAAATATTCATCCATTTGCATCTTTTCTTCTTACATCTATTCATTGTTTGGGCCTCAGCTGAGGCATCCAATGTTGTGAAAAGTTTCTCTTGATTACCAGATCCAATAGCTCCCTCTTTTTAATTCACTAATCATTGCTCTTATCACTCTGACTTGTCCTGTCCCCTCCACTGCTCTGAAAACTTTGTGACAGAAGCACTGGCTTGTGCAGATCATGGCAGTATTGGCATTGTTGATTGCACAAGTGCTTAGGAAATTTTATTTCTACATGAATGAACAAGTTTTCATTAGTGCTGGGGATAGGAGTTAAAACTAAAGTTATTTGTTAATTATTTTTCCCCATTTTGGCCATTGACAAGAGTTTTCTCTTTACTGTGATTCTTACATTGTTAGAGCTTAGGTTGTCCTGAAATCATAATGTCTTGACAGTCTCCTGTTGGGGATTCACAGACTGAGACAATTAGAAATAAGGAGGTGGAACGTGAGTTTATGTTTATTCTTTTACAGCTGAGCTGGTTGATCCTGCAGCTTGATGAGATCATCTGTTCTGAAGGATCTTATCATGAGGATGGGCGACAATAGTGTCCAGCACCAGGATGTGAAAGGGACTGCACAGCCCTAAGGAGGGTTACCTGATGATGCTTCAGGATCTCGCTCTAGGCAAACTACAGAACAGAAAAGTTTTCTGACTGCTTATTCTCTCTCTACGCCCACTGGCTACATCCTGACCTCTAGTGGACACTTAGTGTGGGGGGGACAATTGATTCTGCCAATCATAAAGGAAGCTGACTTGAGTTTGGGTTTAGGACTTTGTAAGGCTTTACCTGTGCTTCTAGCAAAATATTTCAAATAAGGGGTTTGTGCTATGAGCTGCAAGTTTCTATTTATATCTTTCTGTAGAAGGGATAGCTCTCTCCACACAATGATCCATGCTTCCTAAGCCTGTGTTGAGGCCTACCAAGGAAGTGGTTAATGTAACATCTGGAGGAACCTTTGTTATAGAGCCCTTCTCCTTGGTCCAGCAGTTTACTTCCAGGCATTTGATTTTTTACAACCTTTATTTCTTCCTTCCCATCTAAGCATAATCTGATTTTTATTTCTTTCTTTTTTTTTTTTATTATAAAACATAGCTGTGTACATTAATGTGATTATGGGGCACCATACACTTGGTTCATAGATTGTTTGACACATTTTCATCACACTGGTTAACATAGCCTTCCTGGCATTTTCCCGGTTATTTTGCTAAGACACTTACATTCCACATTTGCCAAGTTTTACATATACCCTTGTAAGATGCACCACAGGTGTAATCCCATCCATTCCCTTCCCTCTAGAAAAATTTATGGATATTAGAGTCTTTTAAAAAAATTTATTTACTTATTTATTTTTTGAGATGGAGTCTCATTATGTCGCCCTTGGTTGAGTGCTATGGTGTCACAGCTCACAGCAACCTCTAACTCTTGGGCTTAAGTGATTCTCTTGCCTCAGCCTCCCAAGTAGCTGCCCACCACAATGCCCAGCTATGTTTTTTTGTTGTTGCAGTTGTCATTGTTGTTTTAGCTGGCCTGAGCCGAGTTTGACCCCGCCATCTTCAGTTTATGTGGGTGGCACCGTACCCACGGAGCTACGAGAGCCGCCCAGACATTAGAGTCTTATTTTGCACTTCATGTTTGCACAGTATTTTGCAACCATTTGTTGACTAATTTCAGGTCTTCTTTAGAGGTGGGTGGTAGTATTACTATATGTAGTATAATTCATTTCATCATTATGTGTGGCAAGGAGAAAGCAGTTCCTACCTTTGTTCCAAATAAAAGCATCCTATGTAAATTATATTCTATAAAATCATTATTAAAAATGTATGGTGGTACTTTTGTTTCCAGATTTATGAGAGGCTTGTTATAATGAGCTTGCCATATTCTGAGAGAAGAATTGTATTTACTTCTCTGCTTTTTACTATGACAGATTACAATGCCAGGGCCTTAGAAAGTGCCAATGGAAATGTGACATTATTCCTTCATGGAGTAAAAGCAGTTGAAATTCAATTCTAGTGGAAGTAACTTAAAGAATCAATTTGTGTAATACAAGAATAAACATTAAATATTTATAAAAAGTAATTCTCATGATTTATCTTAGAGGATTGACTCAATGCAAGGGCCCTATGTCCAATAGGCATATTTTAGAGCAATATATGGAGCAAACATTCAGTACCAGTATTAGATTTGTCAAAAGATAAGGAGTGGTAGTATTTTTTAGAGTTTTTTAGAGTAATTGTGCAAGGCTGATTAGGAAGTGGCCCCTCTACAACATAGCTTTTACGTATTTTTGGTTTTATTTTTTAGTGACAATTTTTTCCTTGTAGGTAAAATGTGTGCTTTTTACTGGCCTGGCAGGGGATTGGGATACCTCTTGCCAATTTGTCAAGAAAACTCAGAATTTTGTACATGAGGGACAAAGCCCAGATGTTTGGCTAAAACAACATGTACCTTTTATACAAGTATAGGTAATGGAAACAGAGACCTTTACTGAAACTTTTTTTTCTTTTTTAGCCAGTCTTGCTTTTGATATTTTTAAAAGCAAGCAGCTATCCTGTCATTGCAACCTGGGCAGGACAATTTAGTTTCTTATAAAATATGTGCTTTTTCAATATTTTGAGTTTTTATATTTTGTTTGACTTTTTTTTTTTTTTTTTTTTTCAGATTCTACTCTAAAATGTAGAATGTGCCCTTCAAGTACTAATTTGCTTTGATTAGGTTAGGAAGGACCTAGTCTAGTCTGTAGCCTGCCCTTTCCTACCAGCCTGGCCACATCTTCACTGGGGAGGAAATCTGTTGCTGAAACCTATGCTGATGTGGCTTGTGGAGGATGTTTACAAGGGTAACTGTTTCCCCATCTCAAACAGGAACAGGGGCAGATGTGTAACTAATCAGAATGAGCATCATCAGTGATGTGGACCTTCCCAGATGCGCTTTCGTCTCCGATGAAAAGGGGATGGATGGAAATATGCACATGAATGGGTTGTTTGTTTTTTCTTTTTGATAAGGGGCCTTGCTGTTCCTGAGCTGCTCAGTGCTGCTGGTGAGTGGTTCTGTAAAGGTCCCTGGATTCTGAGCAGCAGCTGGCCCAGTGCTGACCACCTTTGCACTTGCACACTGGCACCTGGACTTCCTTCTTGCTGTCACCAGTGCTTTGGCTTTGGCAAGACCACCTGGTTCTCTGTTCTACCTGTGAGCGCATGTCAGCACCTCAGGCTCAGTGAGTGCCTCTATCACTTGGGTCATAGTGGGTCTTCAGCACTGAGAAGAGGTTTATATTTCTCTTCAATGTTGGTTTTATTAGACACTCCCCACCTGCATCCAAAGGGATGTGTCCATGATACAGCCAGGAATTACAGCATGGTATAATAGTTCTGCTGGTTATATTCAACCCATAGCATGACAAATAAAACTTACCTAATTCCAAGTAAGCAAGCAGGAAAATCTTCAGTCAAATTATTATTGTTGTCTTCAGAGGAGCACTTAAAAACATACTTTTAAACTTATAGCAATAACTTTGGGTATAAATTTAATTAAAACAAGATTTTTCTAGCCATGTTTTGCTTCTAAAAGATGAAATCTTGAGTGAAAATTTCTGAACCAATTGAGGTTAAATGAACTAAATCAATGTTAATGTGATCCTCATTAAATACCTGTTAAATTAAATGAAAGCTGGCCTGAGAATGCTTGTGTGCTTGGGTCCTTGCATAATGAACAGCAACCTAACTTAGTATCTAAACCCACTGGCAGCCTAACTTAGGAGAACACTCTTATAGGAAGTAGCTGAGCCAATCGCTGCAGCTGAGCTTCTGTCAGTTTCTGGTGGCCAACTCATCAGACATGTTCAGATAAGGAAAAAAACATGGCGCTATAACTGATTGGGTTGGCTCTGTACCTTCCTTAACTAACGTTTCTCTGTCCATAAATGCTGCCTGCCCATGTCACAGGCCACATTTCTCTGAACCTGTTCTGGTTTTGAGGGCTGCCCAATTTGCAATTCATTCTTGCTCAATTAAGCAAGAAATTTAATTTGCCTGACATTTTTATTTTTAACATACTTAATGGTGTTAGTTGTATGCTGGGTTTTAAAACTTACCAGGTTTTAAAAAAGAAAAATTTAACAGGTTTTAAATTGGTGAGTTTAAGAGACCGGATATTCCCCTTTTATGAACATATAATAAAAAGAAAATAGATAAAACTGGTAAGGGTTTTAGAGCATAGTTAGATGCCCAAACAGGCATACCACTTGTAGGGATAATAGCCTATTTTAAACATATCCTTGAGGGATCCAGTGCAGTTTTAGAAAATGTGTGGTGGGTGTTGGCTGATGAGCACTAGTAGGTGTCTCCTTGATTCATCACTGGGAGTAGCCAGTGACTCATGACCTAGTGGCATCCAGCTAGGAGAGTGATGGGGATCTTCAGTGAATAATACCACCCACCTGTCCCTGCCTCGTCATCCAGCCTCTATTAGATGCTCTCAAATACTCTAGGATGGTTTTTTAATTTAAATTTACCACCTCCAAACTTCCCTTAATATGTGTGTGTGTGTCATATATATATGACACAGCATATATATACACAGTAGCTGATTGGCTCAGCTACTTCCTATAAGAGTGTACTCCTAAGTTAGGCTACCAGTGGGTTTAGATACTAAGTTAGGTTGCTGTTCATTATGCAAGGACCCAATACATATACATACATATATATACATATAAATACATATATATATATATATGTATTTTTTTTTTTTTTTGGCTGGGGCTGGGTTTGAACCCGCCACCTCCAGCATATGGGGCCAGCCCCCTACTCCTTTGAGCCACAGGCGCTGCCCCCTTAATGTATATTTTAATTTGATCTTACTTGAATAAATATCCAGGCAGCAGGAGTCCCAGATCCTGGAGAGACCCTGATATCCAGGGTTAGCAGATAGAATAGGGAAGGAATCATGATGGTGGGCTCCCGTTGGCCCTCCCTGCCTCCCTGGGCAGGTTCCTATTGTAAATATTTTGTAGTGGAAGCTTTCCTATCTGCACAGCTGCAAAACGAGGCTCTTCTTTACCTGATAAGTTACTTCTTGGTTGTACATTATTGAAATTGCTAATGTGTTTGAGCAAAATGGTGAATTTGTTATAAGCATACTGGGATGACGTATGAATGGGACTGGGATCTATAGAGAATACCTGAAGCCAAGGACTCAAATCACCATTGAGACTTTCTCTTGGGTTCTCACTTCTTCTCTTTGCATCTGTTGCTTTATCTCCTCCCAATATGTTTAGATGTTCAAATTTCTCTATTTGTCAATAGAGTTTACATATCTTCAAGTTTGGTCATTTTGTAAAGAACTGCCTTAATCTTTCTCAGTTCCAGATTCGAAGTACCAGGGGAGGACTCTGATTGGCCCAGTCTGGACAAGGTGCCCCTTCTTGAATGGGTCATTTGTGGCCAGAGGTTGGCCACACTGCACTAACATAGAAATCCTTCTGTGAACCCAAGAGTAGAGCAGGGTGAGTGGCACTACCGGGAAGACCGTAAAAAAGGTGTCCAGGACAGCTGGACAGAGTGTGAGTGAGAATCTGGGCTCATCACTCACTCACAGAGAGAAACTCCTTCCTTCTTCAGCTGTTGGAAATGTATGTTCTGACGTTCAGTCAGAGGGCGACAACCATTCTGTGTTGCTGCGGGAATTTCTCTGTTTCTCTCTCAAGATGCTCGTGAAGTCTCTATTCTAGCCTGGTGATACCAGCAGACAGTGCTTTCAGCTGTGCCATCTGGGTCTTTGTTTTTGCGAGCAGGTGTTCTTGTGTGATATTCTTGTTGCTCACAAGGGGCTTTAATGGTAAAAAAACAAAACAAAACAAATTCTGGATCTTTCTTCCTGAGGGGCAACTGAGGGCACAATTCCCAGCTATTTCTCCATATATCCATCAAAAGCAGTGCCAACTTTGAGAGCCTGTAAGATTCCCTTTCTTCCCTGGCAGGTGAAGCCCTGGCTCAGGTATTTCTCTTTGGCATTTGGAGGCACTCCTGTTTCCAGCATTAAGCTCACGCCAGCAACAAAACACTGTCCTGAGGGTTTCAAGGCCAGATGGTTTGGTCCCTAAATAGTCCTAAGCTCTATCCTACTTGGACCTCTTTCCTAAATGTTTTCCACTCTTTATTTTGCTATGATGATACTGGCTTGCTTCATTTCTTTCTACTGAGTTTACTAAGGTAGGAAATGTTCTATGGCCCAAAGTAGAGTGTTTTTTTTTTTGAGCAAAAAAGTTAATTTTTCCAGTAAGTTGGCAGATTTGCCCTTCTCTGCCTGGTGCTTGGGTAGTCTTCCTTAGAAACATAATCCCCAAATTTCTTTTCTTTATATAATGAACTAGGTGGAGATCAGTAAGAAATATTTATATTGAAGGTAATAAAAATAAGACTCATGTATAATTCCAAATATAAGCATATATTCTTTTGGTAATTAGCTTCATTGCTCTCTGTCAATTTTTAAACAGTGTTTACACTAAATTAAAAGTAGTAATAGTTTGACATTAGTTCAGTCATACAAGCATATCCATCTACAATAAAATATTTGCTTTCAGCGACAGAAAGTATTTTAGAAGAGTTCATTAGAACAATCTGATAACTGGGTATCCATTATTAATATAACCTGAGACAGGGAATTACATGTTACATGACTCATGTGACCAATAAGGAAGCCACTATTTCCATAATTATAAAGAATTCATATCACATTCATTTTACTCTTCTGTATCATCTGACCCATTTATGGCTCATTCTGAAAGAGTAAGATTTAAAAATTTATAAAGTTTTTTTTAATGAAAAATCTGTCAGGTAATTTCTCCCTTGCACTGCTGGAAGTAGGCACTCCCCATCTCCGTTGGGGGCCATTTTGTGCCACATCCCTCACATCTTACTACACACTAGCATAGAAAGTTCAGGATGCTCTGTGCTATGCTGGCCCCTTCCCTCCGGCATAGAGCCTGACAGACAAAACACGACCCCTCTCTGGGAAACCTTCTGAGGGGTAAATTATGAGGAGAGTTGGCGAGGAGGAGAGTGCTGTGGGTTGACCACATTCTGGAACAAAGTAGAGCTGTGGGATAAAGGGCAGTCACCCAGTGTCCACGTGCTGTCTGTTCAGGGGCCCAAAGTTTCTGAAGGACTCACTTGGAGAAAAAGCTGAGCAAGTGCTTAGCAAGGCTGGCCGAATGCTCCACCCAGTGAGCTCCCAGTAAGTGTCCTACTGGTAACTGGCTGCTGCTGCTGCCCCTGCTGTCATTGCTCCTATCTCCCGGAGTGATGGATGTGTGTGCAAGTGAGTGGGAGGAAAAGGAAGTGGCTGTAGGCTGGGTGGGAGGAGAATGTGGCTTGGAAGCCAGCAGAAGATGGACTTTCATCTTCTAGGTTTTCTTTCTGGTACAGACAAAGGTCTGTTGCATGATTATTGGCCTGTTATTTTTTACTCCCAGCCCCAACCAAAGTCTTCAAAGTAGTTAAATTTGGAGCATCTTGAATTTGCAGATTCCTCATTTATGGTCACCCTGAGAACCTGGGGCACATTGTTCTTGCTGCAGTGAAGTCCTACCCTCCCATGTGACCCTACTGCATCACATCACCCCCTCCCTCTTTTGGCTTGACTGTGAACAACAGTTGCTGAAGTGATTTTGATGAAATGTGACATTTGCAGACTGTGGCCACTGACCAAAGAATCTGAGCTATGGTATCCAACAATTTTACAGGCTACAAAATATAAGCTGGCCAGCCTTTATTGCTTGTACTAACAGCTTGAGCCAAGTTTCCTAAGCCTACATAGCAGACTTGTTACTGCTGCTAATTTTACTATCAGCAAACAAAAGGGAAAGAGGAAACACTACTGAACAGCTGAACCAGAGTGTCTGAATATGAAGAGGGGGCAACTTTCTGTGTGCTAAAACTAAAAAGGACTAAAGCTGCACAGAAATAAAATGGAAAAAGATGTGATATAGAAAAAGTTATAATCGGAGATTCTGCGCTGGCCTCTCAGGACGGCAATGATTTATATATTAAGGCAGGCACCAGGGACATATTAAAAACTCTATAGGGAAATTTCCAATGTGATGGATAGAACTTTAATATTAATAGAAGATTCATCATGATAATGTAAGTCATAGATCTAAATGTCCTTTCATCAATAGAATAGTTCTTTTCCAGCCTATTATACAACTAGTACATGTTTTAAATAGCATCACATAGCAGGTCTAAAGACTTTATCTGCAATTTCTGAAGTTCTGTTCACAGAAATAGTGACTGACTGAGTCATTCATCTTTTACTATATAATCTAGGCCATCTGAATTTTCCCCTCTTACTTTTTATTAATATTTAGCACTCCTTAAAATATACTTAAATTTTACTTTTTTCACAAATGGACAAAAAAGCATAATTCAACACATACTATTTTCTATACATGAAGTGGGTGTGAAGGGATGAATTGATTATTAATCTATTTGTTGATCATTATACAAAGAAGAAAAGTAATTTCTGGGTTGGTATTTGTTACAGTTACCTAGGATGTCTTCACCCATTCTAGTATGTAAGTTGTTCAGCATCTTACTCTGGGTGACACCGAAAGCCAGACAAATGGTGACATATCCTCTTTAGAGTCCTGCATGGCAATAATGACCTTTTTGGAATGAGGATGGTTGCAATGCTGGTGTGAGTAATAAGAAATAAGACTTGCCTCCCACTTTTCTGAAAAGGAACTTACTCTGACATTCATTAGTGCAGCATATAATTGCTTTTTTTTTTTTTTTTTAATCTTGGACCAAAACATGCATGAAAATAAGTTCATAAATACAGACATAGAGTGTATACACAGAAAAGTAGATCCTTAAGTTCTATGAAGAAAAGGGAAGCTCTTCTGAAGCCTCTTTTCTAGACTGTGTCTCTTTTCTAGATTCATAAGGTGCACCCACTCCTCTCCATTCCAATTCTGTACCCAGGGTGTAACTGATGCTAACTTTAGGTTATCATTTCCCTTATTTGGTTGGCATAAATGTTGTGAAATGTCAAGGTTCTGAGAACTCCTGCTGTAAAGAAAACTGTTTAATGTGGTAGAATCTGGCATTTTTGAACTTTCTTTTGATGGTGGAGTCCTGGTTTTCAAGTAAGATCTATAAACATTTTGGAAATACTGGCCTAATGGAGGCATTCCTAAACTTGCTCTACTCCTTTCTATTTTCAGAGTAGGAAACTTGGTGGTGAACTCCTATTCATCTTTTGAGTCCTGGCAGAGATGTTGCTTCCTCTGTGAAGATTTATCTACTTGTACTAGAATGGATACGATGTTTTCCCCTCTTGCCTCCTACGCCTATAGCATTTTTTTTTTTAAACAAAATTCATTTTAATTTTCAGATTAGTTAATTTATTATTTTGTATTTTTCTCTTCTATTCTATGACCTTTATTAAGAAGCATGGTTTTATCATTCATGCTTTATATAATGCCTGGAACACTGAAAGAGTTCAACAAATACCTGCTGAAGAAATGAATAAATAAATGAGTAGAGTCTGGGAGCTGAAGCAGAGAGATTATCTTTCTGATGTGTTGATCTGTGATTAATGAATGAACCCTTTTGAGTTAAGTACTTTTTCTGTTATAGTGACTAATTTCCATATAGTTGATTGGATAGAGATAGACTCTGATGTGAAATGGTTAATCATTTAATCTTCCAAAAATACAAGATTGGCTGTTATTCAGTCTCTTTTCCACCTTGAACAGATGTAAGTGGTATATATAAAAAATTCTAGCACCTATTCACAGCAGAGACGCTTTTATCTATACTTACTTTTAGTCCATAACTCAGAATTTTCCTTTTTTTAAGTGTGAAGGAAAAAATGGAATTTATAGACCCTTTTACCTTTTATGAAGCCCCCTAGCATTACATATTTATAGAATTATAGATTTGACTATATTATGCTTTTATTCCTTTTCTTTATAATACTTATTTTTTCTGATATATTCTAGGTTTCAAGTTTACAACTTAGGTTGTACTCAGGTACGTTTTTCTTTTTTCCTTCATTCTTTCTCCTTCCCTCCCACCCTTCCTCCATTAAAAAAAATCTTTTAAAAGGTGTGCTAGAACAAAGATAATAATCTCCCTCCCTAGTTCTACCACACTCCAGTTCTATGCTGGTGGAGTGACCAGTGTCACCAGTTTGGAATATATCACTTCATGTATTTGACTGGCATGCAGGTGGGGAAATGTGAGCATCCGGGCCAAGACAGGCACTTAGCTAGAAGCCGGCATTTCTACGTTTCTTTGTTCTCCTTGAAGATGTTTCACAAACTCATAACTCAGTAAAGATATTCAGGAATTTAATTATGTTTCTGTCTTGAGACAAGTTGGCAAATTAGGTAGGGTTAAGTCAGCTCTTTCTGCTGTGTTGTCAGAATATAAAAAAGCAGAACACAGGTAGGGTACCTGATGGTGAGAGGAGGAGGGAAAAAAGAGTTAAGCTGGAAAAGTCATTAGCTTGGGGTCAAGAGCTCCTGTTATTTTCTCACTTCCTGCCACCCCTTAATTATTTTAGCAGCGAAGGCTACCACTGCAGCTATGTGACACTCATCGATACCCCTGGCACCATGGGAAGGCCTAAAATGAAAGCAAATAGGCTGATAGTAGGTGAGGAGGAAAAGGGAGAGAGGAGAGTGAAACTGTATGATGTAATGGGACAAGTTTAGAAATCAGGGAATCCGCATTCTAGCTGGTAGCTTCTGAGTAACTTTCGGCAAGTTATCTAGCTCATCATTTCTTCATGCAAGAAGTTGTGAATTGTTAGATCATCTGTAAGGGATTTCTACCTCCAAAAGCCTGTGTTAATGATATGAGATAAAGAATTTGAGAGAGCTGGGGAAAAGAATGTGACTGGTGAAGGTCATCCACCTCAAGTGTCCCTGAACTTGCCAGTTAAGAATTGCTAAATTGGCAAGCAATTGCGTGGGAGTAATTCTTACTTCCTCAAATCTAGGGGACAATTGACTAACTCTAGAAGTTTCTGTTCATTAGTGGGCATGGAGATGAAAATCTAGTTAATAGAGAAAGGAATTATTATATATAACCCCTACTAGGAAGTCAATAGATTACAGGCAGTAGATAGCATCATTATTAGCCAGTAAAGTCTTGCACCTGCAGATTCATCACAGGAAACCAAGCATGGAAATAGCAATTGGATTCTTAAACTTTTATCTTTAGATTGGGTAATTTTAATAGGGCACAAACTTCTTGGCTGGCTACATACCAAGAGTTCCTGGGAGCCGATCTTCTGTAGCAGGGTTTAGACTCAAGAATATCTGAAAGCCAAAACAAAGAGAATGAGTTTCACATTCTCAATGGCTCTGACGTCTGAATTCCAAAGGTGTTCCAGAAACAGAGCGCACAGACTTCAACCCTTGATGATCAGAGTTCTCCCTGCAGCCCATTTCAGAGTAAGCTTGGGGACAGTCAGCTGTGGAATGTTAGACAATTAGAAAATTTTCCAGGACTGTAGGTTGTTAGCTGATTCCCCAGAAAGCAGTTCTGTGAAGCTTTTCTTATTTTTACATATGGCATATCTGAAAAAGGAATTTTGGTGATTACAGCATTTTTCTCAAGGGAAGATATGTTTTGTCCTCCATCAAGTTTTTTAAAAAAAAATTTATCCAGGCATCCTCCCATTTTTATTTCCACATAGAAACTCGATATTTTTAAGACTAGTTGTGAAATCATTCCTAGCTAGGTATGTGCATCATATGGCAATCTTAGAAAAATGTTGAATGTACAATGAATATATAATGATAGCTCTTTTATGCACCAGACGTTACAAACTATGGGCTTTTCTTGATTAGCAAAATGTAACAAAATGTGGCAAGTATGCTTTTTCTAGTGGGGCAAAGTATGAAAGATAAGAAAAAAATGAAAATTTGAAAAAAATGATCTCATGATAGCATTGTGAAAGCAATGCTGTCTTATAGTTAAATAAAGCATGAACAATAATTTTGGGTTAGATATATTCTTCAATTATGCATTTGATTTTGGTAATAAAAGACGCATGCTTTGCAATAATGTTTGGAATTTAAATATACTGTTTCTTTTTCCCACTCTTCAGGAGAGCATTTACCAATGCAAAAGTTGCCTCTAACCCATTCTTGTCCATTAAAAATTAAATGCTTTTGCAGTAAATTATTAAAAGTGCTAGGTTGGCTGCAAATCATCAAAGGTACCATAAACCATTATGCAGGCAAGAAAGTGAGAAGTCTGATTAAGGGATCAAAAGGCATAAACATCCCTTGATATTCATCGCAAATTTGAAACTACAAAAGCTACCATAAAATGCTACATTAAATTACTTAAAAAAGTCCTGTAGGATTTTCAAAATTCAACAGTAACTTGCTTTTTCAATTAAGTATGAACTTGGAACTTCTACCACAAAACGCAGATACACAGCTGTTTCAAAGTTATTTCCACTTTCTTTAAACCTGCAGCAAAATTAGCCCCATTTTTCTAACTGATATAGCTCACTTAATGGAATGGAGTCCCTCTACCAGAGTTTGTGAAAAGTCAGTTATTCCTTAAGTCTTCTTTTCCCACAAAAATGTCTTTACTAGTTTGATTACAATGACCAAAGTATGATGGGCTCTACTTGTTGCAACATTATGTTGACGATGTTAGAAGTATTGAAATAAAGTATAAAGAAAGCAACATAATTCATTGTTTTGGTTTAAATGAGACAATGTATACCAAAGGCACATAGGAGTCACTCAAATAATGGAGGCTTTTATTGTTGTTAATTTCATTTTTCATTTGAAAAATGCCAGCTCCACCAAGACTCCAGGTTAAGTGCTACCTGGATGGTGTGAGCCCTGGGTGGATTGATTCTGAAGTCAGCAGCCCTGAGCACTACTGCCCTTCTTTTTTTTCTTTTTCCTTTCTTTTTTTGAGACAAGGTCTCACTCTGTCTCCCTAGGCAGAGGGTTGTGGAGTTGTAGCTCACAGCAACCTAAAACTTTTTGGCCTTGAGCAATCCTCTTGCCTCAGCCTCCTGGGTAGCTGGGACTACAGGTGCCCACCAAAATGCCTGGCTAGTTTTGTTTTATTTTTAGTAGAGATGGGAGTATCACTCTTGCTTGGGCTGGTTTCAAACTCTGGAGCTCAAGCAATGTACCCACCTTGGCCTCCCAGAGTTCTAGGATAATAGGCGTGAGCCAACATGCCCGGTCTTACTGGTCCTCTTGGAGTGTGACTGTCCAGGTGATCACCTAGCCTTGTATGTCTGCATAAAATGGTCTATTGAAAGAACACTTTGACAAATAAAAAGATGGAGGAGAAGGAAAAATATAAACATGGAAGTAACATTTAGTCAAATTGTAAAAATTGTGGAGAAGAGGAACAGCATTCAAAGCAAGCATTTATGATTGGGTTTTACAGCAGGGTCTACTCCCAAGTCTCCCAACCCAGGGTTTACCTCTGCCAAGTGCGGGGAGGATAATAATTCTGCAGCTTACCTGGGGTTAGTTTGGGTGCCTAAGATAAGTAAAAAGTAAACATTTGGGGACCAACAAGGTGTTAGGCAATTTCATCTGTCAGCAGTTCTCAAATTCTAGTGCACATCGGAATCCCCTGGAAGACTCATTAAAACACAGATGCGGATAGGTAACCCCTGAGTTTCTGCTTCAGTAGGTCTGGGGTGGGGCCCAAGAATTTTTGCTGCTAAATAACTGGCTGCTAGTGCCCGTTCTGCTGTTCCAGTCACTTCACTTTGAGAACCACTGAATTGGATTATCTAATTTAATTATCACCACAATCCTACTTAATTCTGGGAAACTTGTCAGAGGGAAGGTTTAACTCCTGGCTAATGAGAACCAGAGCAATGGTCTTCAAAGAATCTTCAAAATTTCTGAGTTTCTCAGTAGGTGGCAGAAGCAGGAGACTACAACCATTCATCTCTGCTCCCCAGGGCTCTCCAGAAAGAAGGCTGTTGTCAGAATGAGACAAGAACTCATTGGTATGTCCCCAGCCCTGCATGGTCCCAGAATGGACAATGAAAACTGAAGCCGTTTTTCAGAGATCCTTGCATACTTTAGACAAAAACTGAGCCACAGAATGGTTTCATGACTTCTCTGATTTTACATACTGATGTTATGAGTGGCAGCATGAGGATATCGGATGTCCTGAAACCCAGTCAAATTTTAATTAGAAGAGGAAAAATTCAGAGCTTCTATTTGCTCTCTTGATTGCCATCTGCCATACCTGCCAAAAAGCTGCTGAATGCAGAGACAACATAACGAGGTAGAACAGGCGCTAAATCAAGACTCCCATTCATTTATTTATTCTCTGACTAATTGAGTGTTTTCCACACACCCGGCACTGTTGATCTAGGTGCTGGTGACAAAGAGATAAACAAGATAGACAGAATTCTTGTTTTTGCATTTTAAAGGCAGTGAGATGATCAATGAATAAGTTGAAAAAAATCTACAGAAACAAAGCCAAAATCCAGGAAATTTAAGATTGATAAATACTATGAAAAAATGAAAACCAGTTTATGTTGCAGAAGATGACCACGGACTCAGACATTCATAAACATGGTTTTATTGGTTTACTAAAGATGTAGAAAAGAGCAAGAGAGATTGACTAGCCAGAGGTTGGGTCTATCATGTATCAGTTATTCACATTTTGAAGTTTGGGTTTGTCTTTTTATCCATAACTATAACCCAAGATTTCCCTTCCAAAATTCTCTAGAATTTGTTTTGGGATCCTCAGAGGAGGAATGCTCTTATATTCATAGATACATAAACTATAAAAAGATGATAATATACATTTGGAAAGCTATGCAAGGATACATTTTGAAAACAGGGCAGATAATTGTATGTGACATTTAGCAAAAGATGCACATACACATTTTAGCATCAGGGACAATAATCACACTAATTATTGACCTAGGCAAGAATTAACAAGGTTGGTTGAGCTGGTGTGTGTGTGCACCTCTCTTCCCAACTCTTGAGTTGAGTGATATCATAGTGGTAGCTTGAAATCAGCTGTGGTGGGACTGTTTATACCAGGAAATCAGCAAATACTATAAGGTATAGCTCTCTTAGGCTTCTACATGTCTTGCTGGGTATGCCAGAAAGGTTCCCTGACCTCTCCTTACCCAGGCTATTTCCCAGGGTGGTAACTGCAGGATGCAGGGCTCGTCTCTGATCAGATCAAGGAGAACTGAATTGTGTTTCTAATGAGAAGCTTCTACTGTATACCAAACAGACTTGGAATTCCTGCCAAAAGTTGGCCTCTTTGTTCTGTGGTTAAGTAAACCACATTGCATGGGACATTATCTCTGTTTGTTCTTAGAAAATGAACTACGTTGAATCTTTGACCTCCTTCTGAGAATCCCATTATTGCTCACTGTTGTGACATCTTTTCAGGTTATGGTATTGCTGTTTCAGTACATCAGTGAACACTCACTACTCCACTGTTGCCCCTAAAATGTAACTGTATTATGTGTCAGGTGCTCTGGGTCATTTGTAGAGGTCATCCAACAATGGTCTGATTGTCAAAGAATTTAATGAATGTTCTGTATTCCTTATCATCTATAATACTTGCTAGGATGGTTAAAAATCAACTCAGAAAGGTTTCTGAGTCTTTGTCTCTTACCTTTTCCAGGTCCACACACTTTTGTAAGGCATTTTGGTTGTGTAAGCTGACTGTCTTCCATGGTGACTCTTTTTTGTAACACCTGGGTAATGAGGCTACAATCACTCAGTGATACTGCCCTTGTTTTTTAACTAAACCAATGTAATTATGAACCAAAATCAAGTTTAACAACAATTCTCAAACTGGAGAGACTGGGAATCTTTCAGTTTATATGTTCGTATGTGATGGAAAATGGGCCATGACATATCTCTTGTAATTATTGGCAATGATACCAAATATCAATGAATTAGTCTGACCTCTTTTGTTGCATTTTGGATAACAGATTGACCTTAGACTACATCCTGGCTGTGGTAGATGGAATAATGGCCACTCCTAAAGCTCCAGAACCTGTGAATATGTTATTTTACATGGTAAAAGGGACTTTGTGGATGTGATTAAGTGAAGGATATTGACAAGGGGAGATTATCTTGAGTTGTTTGGATAAGTCCAATGTGCTCTCAAGGTTCCTTTTAAGATGAAGGTAGGAGAGTCAGAAATGAGAGTGAAGATAGGAGGATGGAGGCAGAGGTCAGACAGGAGAGAAGATGCTTCGAAGATGGAGGAAAGGGCCTTAAGCCATGGAACGTGGGAGGCCTCTAGACTCCCACTGGACAAGCAGTGATTTTCAACAGGTGGGTCGTGGAACACTGGTGTCCCATGGGAGGATCTTAGGTGTATCTTAAAAAATTTTAAAGATCATTAATTAAATTATTTTCAAAAGAAGTTCAAAGCATAGTAAATATATTCTTTTTATTTTACTCTTGTTTTTTGATCAACATCATTTAAGAGTGCCATGGAAGTTTATTGTTCAAGTGTGCCATGAGACAAAAAAAGTTGAAAAACACTGCTCTAAAGCCTCCCAAAGGAATGCAGGCCTGTGGACCCATTTTATACTTTTGGCCACCAGAACTTTCGGATAATAAATTTGTGTTGCTTTAAGTCACTATGTTGGTGGCAATTCGTTACAGCAGTAAAAGGAAACTAATACAGATCTCAGTACTGAATGTGGGATGCTGGGCTGTTTCAAATACATAAAAATGTGGAAATGGCTTTGTAATGGGTAATACATAGAGGTAAGAAGCATTTTGTGGAACATGATAGAAAATCCTAGATTTCCTTGAATAAACTGTAAATGGAAATTTTGATATTAAAGACTTTGCCTATGAGGAGGGTTTGGGAGGAATTGGGAACATGATAGAGAAAACCTATATTATTTTAAAGAATACATAAGCTGTCAGGAACAGACCACTGGTAGAAATATGGATGCTAGAAGCATTGCTAACAAGGGCTTAGAAGGAAATGAGGAACATGTTATTGGAAATTGAAAGAAAGGTGATTCTTGTTATATGGCTGCAGAAAGCTTAGTGTCGAGAGCAGAATGTTGAAGTTGCAGCCTTGCTTCTTCCTGATGCTTATAGCAAAATGTGAAAGGAAATAGAGATTAAAAGAAGAACTGAGATGCTAAAAGAAGCCAGGAACTGATAATTTGGGAAATTCTCAGCCAATCCATATTTCAAAAAACATTACTATCAAGAGATTGTGCCCTGAAGAGAAAGCCAAAGTGTGGCTACTAGACAACTTTTTGTTAATGCCTTAGAACAGTGATTCTCAACCTGGGGGTTGCTACCCACCGGAACTGCCACAGGAACTGTATTAAAGGGCTGTGGCATTAGGAAGGTTGCGAACCACTGTCTTAGAAGGATCAAAAGTCCTTGAATCGCACAGAGGCTCTTTCAGAGATTGGACATGACTCAAGGATCCCTTAAGCTGTCTAAGTAGAAGCCAGAGAGAGAGATGGAGTTACCTTGGAAAGGTCTGTGAAGGACCCTCTTGTCTAATGATATGAATCCCTGTGACATTATAGGAAAACCACAAGGTTTTTAGAATCTTCTATGAGCAAAAACACTGCCAGCTTAGACTGAAAGGTACAGAGACAGGATAAAATAAGGAAGCTTATAGGATTCCAAAAATTCTATAGATAGGATAGAGGCTAATACAACTACTTCTCTGAAAATGTGCAATACCCGTAAGAAATAGAAAAAATGACTCCAAGGGCAAAGCCTCTGGGTCAGAGGATTATTCCCAGGCCTCAAAACCTAATGGAATTTTCCCCACTGGATTTCAGAATTGCTTAGGAACAATGACTTTTTCCTTATTTTCATTTCTTTTTACATACTTTTTATTACGTAAGAAAAAACAAACAAACAAACAAACCCAGTAACTAACAGTGCATAGATCTGGCCCTTTAACCAAGTAATCTAAGCTAACATCACTAGTGATGAGAAAAATGGAAATTCTGGGCTACCTGATAAGATGCAGTGAGAAGAATACAGCATTACTTCCATCGAAAATATAACCTGAATCTAATCTTGAGGAAACATAAGAAGAGAAACTCAAATTGAGAGACAAACTGTGAAATAATTGTTCTGTATTCTTCCAGATGTGAAGGTCATAAAAGACAAAGACTTCCTGCAGTATTGTTCTAGATTCAAAAAGGGGGAAGACACATGATCTTGGATTGGATCCTTGAGTAATATGATTTTTTTCTCTTTTGCTATACAAGGTATTATTAAAACAATTGATGAAAATTAAATAAGGTCTGTGGGTTTCATAATAGCTGTGTATCAATGTGACTTTTCCCAGATTTTAGTAACTATTCTATGATTATATAAGAACTTGTACTTGTTTTTGATAGAGATAAACATTCAAGTATTTATGTCTATACATTTTTCCCAAATACTTCAAAGGGGAAATACACATGCATAAACACATATTTCCATGTACAGTCAGAATGATAAACAAATATGGTAAAACATTAACATTTGGTGAATCTGAATCACGTGTAGATGGGAATTATTTGTAGTCTCAGGTGAAGATGGTTTATTGCCATTTCAGAAAGTGCTTCAGCCCCACAAGTGTATTGCATAGCTCTGTACTGATTAGAGCAAAGCTAAGCTGTTGTAACAATATGGTGGCTTAAGGAACAAAAACCTTTTTTCTGATTCCCACAGCAGTCCAGAAGAGGTAGGTGGGCCCATTAGCTCTGAGAGTCAGTCAGGGTTCCTCTCATCCCGGTCTCCCCACCCCTTAGGGCCCTGTCCTCCTGTATGTGATTCAAGCTAGTTTGCAGGCCTGTCATGTTCCAGCTCAGGGGCAGGGGTGCGGTGTGGTAGAACATACATGCAATGTTTTCCAGCCCAGGCCTGGAGGAGGCACACATCAATTCTAATCCATATTCCTGATGGGGGAGACCTTGGTCTCATGACCACACTTAGTTGCCAGGGTAGGGTCTGTGGTGGGGAAGGGGATGTGGGGAAAAGCTGGCCATATGCTCAGCCGAAACTATTCCTATGGAAGAAGAGTGGGATCTGTTTGGGGAGACAGCTATAAATCTTTGCCACAGTGCCCTGTGTAAATATCTACTGTCACATTTGTAGCATAGTTTTATTTATTTATCTTTCCCTACCAGCCTGTGAAGAGGACTATGCTTTCCCCTCTGAATTCTGTGTTTATCTAGCTCCCGTCACATGCTAATCACATGTGTTTCTGTTGAAGAATGAACAAGGCAAGTTAAGCGTGTGGGTTTGGGGGAGCAGGGCAGGGGCAAAGATGAATGATACTTTCACTGCTGAATTCAGAGAGCAAAGCTGGGCTTACCTAGGGCAGTGTGCACCAAGTTTGTATAAAAGCTCTGCCATGTAAAGAAGAAACTAGTCCAGCCCCAACCCCAGCAGGGCAAAATTCAAATGTGACACTCTGTAGTTCAGCTCCAAAGAAACAATTGCCTAATTGTCACCAGGTAACCTCAGTTTACTCTGCAGTCACCAGTGCAGGGAGATATAAAACAGGTGAACCTATGAATTTACACTGAAACTGAGGTAGGGATGTAAAAGGAGTTTTGAAGCATATGGGAAGAGCTGCTTATACAAAGCCCGATTTCCCAGCCGCATGGTGGGATCAGAGGAGCAGGGGCCATGGACCTTTGTTCTTTTGAAGACCCCACCCTCAAATCCCTGTAGAAGGAGAGTTTCCAGGTGGCCTGAGTCAGCAGAACCGAGCAGGGCTCCCCAACCCGGGCTCCTGGAGACAACAACAGATGGTGGATAGGCAAAGCAAATTAATCAAGCCACCAAATGTTCTCAGATTTGGTTTTCACATTCACTGGGCTAGTTCCACATGGCCACTGTTGTTATTGTGCATCATATTTATTGGACAGCTTTGTCCAGCTCTTAGATTTCTCTCACTGGCTCAGGCTAAAGAACATATGCCTTGTATTTCAATTAGCATTTTCCAAAGTTCAAGGGAATCTAAGGCGAAAAAAAAAAGTATGCTGAGGGTTGATGTACAAAGGCCATCTGTAGGGCCCATTTTAGTGTTCTGTGTAGCCAAAGGACTAATTATTTTGAAAAATGGATTTTAGAAAAGGTCCTTAAACATGTTACAACATGACCTGTTGAGATTATTGTCTCTCTATAGAGCAGTTGGTCATGATGTTTAAAATCTCTCCCTACCCTTCCATCTCTTTGCAACACCCCCATGAGACCAAGGCTTAGTGGGGAGCAGACTTTACCACCAACTAACCACCCATCCATTGTCTGAAGCTTTTAGCTGTGGTAGGCGACCAAATGCTAGTGTGGCATCCAACTGCGAGAAAGCGTGGACAAGGGCCAGGACAGCATCTGGGTGCTTTGTGTCACTTCCACAGGACTTTTTTTGTCAAAAGAAGCAGCCTTCTGGAAGGACCTATCCAGGGGGCAATTTGGTCACAGAAGGAAGGTGAGGAGATTGGGAGACACATCACAGGCTGGGAGCAGACAAAGCAGCACTTCCCAAGGAGGACACAGAGGGTGGCTGCAGACAGGGACAACCCGGGAAGCCCCAGTTACCTTCACTCGCCACATGATAAATTCCACATAGGTGTGGCTGGAAGAGCCTTAACCAGAATTTTTTGCTTGCTGCCTGGGAAATGAGAACCAGGAAAACAGTTGCCATAGTATCCATGCATCAGAGCTGGTCTTGAGATGAATAAAAGTACATTATTTTGTTTATATACTACTTTTTCATTCCTAAAATACTTTTAAGCTCTACTCTTTGGTGATAAGTGGGGGATTATTAATTCATTTTAGAAATAAAAATGCATAGAGTTTGAGATCTGCTAGCAAACGATTGAGACAGGATAGACCTAATTGGTGTGATTGAGAAGTTCAAGGCCCTCCTCATCTGCATCGGAACATGACCCTTAACTCAGTCAAAGTGTGAGTAGTCCCTACATTAACCCTTTAGCATGGATTAATCATCATGGATTAATTAACCATTAATCAACTGGTTAACTGTTATCTGATGAATAGCAGAATCCTGGGAAAATCAGGCACTGATCAGATACTATTGGTCAGATAGGAGGAGATCTTTCAGGGAAAGATCTGAATCAGTGTTTTTCAACTTTTTTAATCTCACAGCACACTTGAACCTACATTTAAACTTCCATGGCACATTTAAATTATGTTGATTTAAGAAGAGTTAAAAAAAAAAAGAATATATTACTGTGTTCTGAACATCTTTCAAAAATAATTTAAGTAATGATCTTTAAAATTTTTTGCAGCACACTTAAGATCCTCTGATGGCGCACCAGTGTGCT
The DNA here is from genome assembly GCA_963574355.1 of Loris lydekkerianus. NCBI lineage: Eukaryota > Metazoa > Chordata > Mammalia > Primates > Lorisidae > Loris > Loris lydekkerianus. The sequence continues at coordinate 21,585 of CAUYPK010018627.1, forward strand.
TTGGCACATGGGGTGAAAATCACTGGTCTCGATGCTCACACAGTACCCACACGGGCAAGATACATCCAAGATGGAGCTGAAGGAGACCCAGGGTGCAGTGTGAGTAGACTGTGGCACCCGCAGGCCTGTGGGTTAGAGGTCTGGGTCAGTAGCTACAAGAACAGAGTGCATTCTTGAAACAGGGGTTTTGATGTTTAGCTTGTCTATGATTTTGTCTGAGGTAGGCCATGTCTAGAATACCACATTTAGTGCACTGACAGAAATTAGAGTGCATAACTGGAAGAGAGGTCGTCAGGTGTCACATCCACATTCTAAGGCTCTACTCCCAGGCTTCTGCGATGCAGTCTAGGGACCTGTATTTTCAAACCATCATGTCAGGTGATCCTGATGCAGGGATTTATGGATTACACTTAGAATAATATTGTTCTAGATTTTCATCCAAAAGGCAAACAATGGGCATTTGGTGTGATCCTTGAGTGGTACTTCGTTCTTCCCCTACCTGTGGATATTTTGTGCTGAATCTGGAGGCACCAAGTGGGTGTTTTATGGCATTTCTGTTGGCTGCTAGGGAAGACAGGTTTTCCCACCATCATCCTGTGCTGTCTTTGGCTCGATAGGGCTTTGGGTGTCCTCCTGCATTTTTTTCAAATAATATGTCACATGAGGAAGTGAGAGGGCTTCCTGCTGTGATTGAAAGGGAGCAGAAGCTGCAGAGTTCCCTGAGAAATTGAGCAGGAACCCAAGTCTCCCGTGCATCCATTAGAGAATGGAATGAGCCAGCACACTTTGAGTTATGGGGCCATAATTCCATCTCAGGGTTCTGGCAATAGCATAAACCACTTGAATTCTTCCTCGGTACTTTATAAACACTTTACCCTCTCTAGCCTCACCCTACCTCCTTTCTTAGAAGATTAATATCGCTATAAATTATAGTTATATAAAAAATATGTATTTTATCTAAATAAGAGGCTTTCATATGGGTTTGAAAATGCCCCAAACTTACATGTTCTAGGTGACATGTCTTGCTTTGTAAACTAATGCAGTTTCAGTTGTGGGAGATACAAAGGAGGTTTTCAGACTGATAAAATCCATAAAATGCTGTGGGCTTTGAGAAAGACTATTCTGGGCTAACAAGTAGCAAATGCAAAAGCACAGAGGCAAGAAAAAGAGGGACATTGGGGGATGCTCCAGGGAGAAATATGGCTGGAGTAGAGAAACTGAGTAGGTTGAGACAGTGGTGTGTGTGTGTGAGAGAGAGAGAGCGCTGAATGAACAAAATGTTGGACTTTGAGGATAGTCTTGGAAGACTTTGGCCTTTGGAAGTATATTGGAGGAAATACACCTTTGAAGATTTCTGTGTAGAGAAGAGATGTGATGATATGATGAATATGACATCAGAGGTGGATTTGTTGCTCAGGATGGCCCTAGGGACAGAACCATAAAGGGAACATGGAGCTTTACCTGGAGGCTGTATCTGCATGCTGACCCTCACTTTTTGATTGTTTAGATTTGTGTGTGACGGAAGGGCTTAGCAGTAGCCGGTGGAGATTCATCAGTAGGTGTCCTTACTGCTTTTCTTTGAAGAGGGCAGAGGAACCACTCTGTCTTCCCACCTCCTAGTTCTCTGTGAAGCTGTGCTTATGTCTCGATTTCTTGATTTGCACACGAACATTATATCCTGTTCCTGGAACAGAACCCGAGCCAGTGAAACCTGGGTCTTCTGACTTCTGTTATGGCATTATTTCTTAAGGTGATTATTCTCTAATTACTTATTGAAACTGAATGGTCTGAATTCCTTAAATCAGAGTCCAGATCCTCTGCCCAGATAAGGGATGTGGGCCACTAATTAATTCTCTTAAAGGAAAAGGGAAGGCAAGACATTAAGGGGAAGAAAAATAAAACAGAAGGAAAGAAAAGAGGAAGAAAAGGGGGGAAGTGGGACAAGAGTGGTAAGAGGCAGTAAAGAGCAGGTCAAAGATATGCCAGTGTCCCAAGGGCGCTGACCCAAAAGGGAGAGGAAGTGTCTAGGGATGCAGGAGCAACCTCTTCCTTTCACCACACGAGGGCAGACTCTACTTACAAGAAAAAGCAAGAACTTAACAAAAGCTGCAGGGCAAAGCAATCTTCCTGCTGCACTTTAGGTCCCTCAAAAACTTTGGCCTAATTTCTGGGCAGAAATGAGGTAGATAAAAGAAAAAAAAAACAAACCCAACTTTGCTCAAACATAGATTTTTGCATCATGTAGAATATAGAAATATAGTTAAACAGATACCACATATAACAAGACACTTTGCCATCTCATCTTATTATTTAAAAGGTGTAAGCACTCAAGCTTTTATGCTAGGCTCTCTTTTCTATATGGATTATTGTATATACGTACATTATATGTACATTATTGTTTTAGGAATTTCAAAAGGTCGAAAACACTCTTTTTAATAGATTCCAGCTCAGTCTTTGCTTCTGTGATATTTTTGGCATGGGAGGGTAAGAGTGTATAGAAACATGTTTTGGCATTTTCCACAAAACATAACCAAACAAATCCCCAAAGCTTATCTCTGTGCCTTTGTGTTAAAGGGATATTTTTATTTGGAGAATGTTTGAAGACAACCAAATTACTGTAGCTAGTTCTGTGGTGCTTAAACAGCAATCACTATAAGCATTTGATTGCTTCAGAGCATAATGTGACCAGCATATTGAAAATTGAGCAAAGTGTGAACTCAGTTATTAAAGAGGAACTATTTCCTCCACCCCATCAAGTTGTTAAGTATCATTATCCCTGAAAATAGCATTCCAATATCCATTTTGCTTTCTTTTTGGTAGAATTTGCCCTTTTGTGAGCCATGTAGAATGAGTTAACTCCAGCGAGCGTGTGTGCTTTCTGAAACAGACTTCCTACGTAGCCAGTTAAAAAACAGAATCTCTTAAAAACAAAAATATGCTCTATGAAATGGTGATTGGGCCTCTGAGATAAAGAATCCCATTTGCAAGTTTAAAAGGAATAATAAGAACTATCTACTTTCTATGGGTTGAGTAAGGGATGAAGAAAATGCAACTTTGCATTTCAAAAAATAAATAAATGGATAGCAAATTGATTGAACAATTGTGGGAAGTTTGGCTCCATTAGTCTCATGCTTTTCATTGTGTCCCGGTTAGCAATAAGCTCAGTTTATGTGAGTATACGAGGCAGTGGTTTTATTCAAATTGTCTGCTAAATTTGGTGGCACAAGAAGAAATGAAGCAAAGCTACTTTTCTGTAACAAGGTCTTGGGGCCCACTCTTCTCCTTATCCCTGAGTATAATGAGAAGAGCATTACCTCCACTTATGATGTACAAAACTGTTTATGAAACACCATCATACTAATTTAGTTGATGGCTCCTTTAACATTATAATCCATTACAGTGATGAGGAGATGATTGTTTCCGGATGTGGTGGCCTTTTCTCTCTCTATGCTGGCATGTTTGAAAGCTGCATGCCGATGTTCTGAAGCCCTTGCAAGGGAGGGGGGGGGGAAAGAAAGAAAGAAAGAAAGAAAGAAAGGAAGGAAGGAAGGAAGGAAGGAAGGAAGGAAGGAAGGAAGGAAGGAAGGAAGGAAGGAAGGAAGAAAGAAAGAAAGAAAGGCTTTCTAAAATGATTTCTTGTTCTTAAAAAACAGGAGAACTATAAAGAATGATTTACTATTGGTCTCTGCTTTGCAGCAGCGGAAAATTGGGAGAGGATCAAACATCCTTTCCAATTTGGCCACCACCTGCTTGGTTTAATAGTGTTTTTAATGAAATCTCTGACAGTCTCCGTCAGGGATATTAATTTGTACCTTGCAGAAATGTGATACAAATTTTTTTGGATACAGGCTTAGGAAGAGGTTTTGTTATGCAGAAATCTCAGAAGATCTGAGATTTTCTCTGACAGTTGATGTGATCCCTTATGTGAAAATCAAAGGCTTTGACTCCAACTTTGATATTCCCTCTCAGTTAATTGGTATTAGTGGAGAAGGGCTGATCTACCTAGAAGGACTGGCAAAACTCGTGAAGTCTTTGTTTGCAATTAGCATAGGGCTGAGATTTTGGATTTCTCTTGTTTGACTTTATCCCTTGAGAGACTCTCTTCTTTTTAGATATAATTGTATTGTTCATTCCTACTAACCTTCAAATCTCAACATACTTTTAGAAGTAAGTTAACTAAAAGTAATTACTTGGAGAACACAAAGGCCGTGTCTATATATAAGATCAAACATTTCCAGCCTTCCCTTGATATTTACCTCTAAATAACTACTCTTCTTTCTAATGATTTCTACTTGTTTTTGTGACAAACAAACAGCAGGGAATGTCTTTAGGCTAATGACACGGGAATACTATGAGATCCTGCTGGGAGTGGGACTTCATAGAGCTCTATTTCCAGCTTCAGTTTCAGGGGGAAATTAAACCCCAAGGGAAAGTCAGACCTATGCTGACTTCTCAGAACAAAAGTAATTCTTGTCTAGGAGTCCCTTGTCCTTCTCTAAACAAGAGGACCTTAGACATTTGGAAGATGACTTGTAGCCTGCACAGGTGGCTTCAAGTGGCCTCAGTGTTGCTTCACAGCCAACCCTCTCTTCATCAAGAAGGTTGAGCATGGGTATGAAACATGGGAACAAAAAGGGGTGGGGAAGAAGATAACAGCAGTGACTGAAAATGTAAACTCTCTGGGAACAAAATAAAAAGAACCTCAACATAAAATTCGGTGGTCACTTTCTCAGATCTGATGTTCGTCACACTACAAATCCAGCCAAGCATCTGCTAAGTCCTGCCTGCTCTCCAGAACAGAGCATATTAGCCCCGACAGGGGAGGAGTCCTTCAGCAGCCAGGGACAGACACTCAATTCAGTTCTCCTTTTTTTTTTTTTTTTTATTAAATCATAACTGCATACATTAATATGATCATGGGGCATCATACACTAGCTTCATAGACCATTTGACACATTTTCATCCCACTAGTCAACATAGCCTTCCTGGCATTTTCCTAGTTACTGTAGCATGACATTTAATTTCACATTTGCTGAGTTTCACCCTTACCCTTGTAAGATGCCCCGTAGGTGTGATTCCACCAATACCCCTCCCTCCAACCCCCTCCCCCTCCCTCTTCTCTCTTTCCCCCTTTCCCCTATTCTTAGGTTGTAACTGGGTTATAGCTTTCATGTGAAAGCCCTAAATTAGTTTCATAGTAAGGCTGAGTACATTGGGTACTTTTTCTTCCATTCTTGAGATACTTTA
>CAUYPK010018630.1:0-26848 GCA_963574355.1 Loris lydekkerianus
AAGATAGTCAAAGCCTCCCATTAATTCAACATCCCACACTATTTTCTGGTTGTACCAAAAAATAAACAACCAGCAAATGATTTCACCTCTTAAAAAAAAAGCAATTTACACTTAAAAAATGGGATGAGGTGGGATTCCCTCCTTCTTAAAAATATTTCTAGAGCTACTAAAAAACTTGCATTTACAAAATAGTTGATAAAAATATTCCTCTGGATTGTACAAGAAGGGAGACAGGGACCACTTATTAGACAGGGTGTATGATGTTAATCAGACTTGGCTTCTTTCTCTCCTGCTTCGTCAGCAGCTGGACTCTCCTCAGTTTTAGTTTCTCCGTTTTCTGCTGGTAAATCTTCTTTAGTTTCTTGGTTAGCCACTCCACCCTGCTTTCCCTTTGCTCCTCTTTTCCTTTTCAATTGCGCTTTTTTATTTGAAGATTTATCCCTCGCTGCTGCCTTTTTTTGGCTTTGTTTCCACTTTCGCAGGAGCAGGTTTAGCTGACCCCACGCTGACCTCCTCTGGGGCTCTTCCTTCGCTGCGCCTTGGGCAGAGCTGACCTTTGTCTCTGGCATCTTGGCGGCCAGCAGGGCGCTTGCCGAGAGTCTTTGCGAAGCTGAGCTGCCTGGCCGCTGCTGCTCCTCCCGCCACCCGAGCTGCTCAATTAGACAATTTTCTAAGAGCAGAATCTTCTACGAGGCACAATGGCCCCTTCTCTGCAACCCACAGTCCACTATGTAGTGTCCATTCCTGCTGGTCTGGGCAGGGGAGCCCCTCTCTGATCTGCTGAGGCAAGGTCACTGGGCCTGAGTCCTCACAAGGTCACTTGTCTGTGGCCTCCCGCCATGCCACCCTACCCCACCCAACCCTCCAACTCCACCTGAAGGAAACACCCACTCCCTGCTGCAGACGGAAACACAGAGCACAGATAATGAGGATCCTCTGTCTGCAGATACTTCTTCTCAGGCAAATATCCACAGATACAAAAGAGTGATGTTCACCATACATTAAGAATGGAGATGGCAAAGGAGGGATCAGCAACTCAAAGACAGAAATGTCCCATCGGAAGAGAGAAAGAATGTGTATTTTTTAATGACTAGAACCACATGAACCATGGAAGATCACAGATTTCAGATTTATGTCAAGGGAGTCCCCCCAGAGGAAGACGAGAGATTAGTACAAAAAATATATTTGACAAGGGAATGACCAAAAACTCTCTAAATTGGGTGTAAAATGTAAATCTGTAGATTCGAAAAGCTCAGTGAGCCCCGAACAGAGTATATTCAAAGGATACCACACGCAGATGCATGGAAAACTACCGAGAACCAAGAAAAGAAAATCTCAAAAGCAGCTGTGAAAAGAACGCATCGCCTATCAGGGAACATTCCTGCAGAACTCACCTCAGGAGCCAATGAATCCAGAAGACAGGGGGACAGCGCCTTTCTTTTCTTTTTTTTTAAGAGACAGATTCTCACATTGTCACCCTTGGTAGGGTGCCGTGGCGTCACAGCTCACAGCAACCTCCAACTACTGGGCTTAGGCGATTTTCTTGCCTCAGCCTCCCAGAGTAGCTGGGACTACAGACACCCGCCACAATGCCTGGCTATTTTCTGTTTGTAGTTTGGCCAGGGCTGGGTTTGAACTTGCCATTCTCAGTACATGAGACCGGTACCCTACCCACTGAGCCACAGGCGCCAGCATCTTAAAAGTGCTGAAGAAAAAAGAACTCTTAACTCAGAATTTTGTATCCTGTGCACAATTCAATGGGGATTAACACACTTAATACCTTACTATGTGCTCAGCCCTGTTCTAATCACATATTTTTCTGAAATTACTGAAGAATGAAGAAAAAAAATAAGACATTCTCAGACTAAGAGAATTCACTATCAGTGCACCTGCTCTGTAATAACTACTAAAGGATCTATTTAGGCAGAAGAGAAATGATACCAGAGGAAAACTTGGGTCTTGAGCAAGGAAGAACAACAGAAATGGCTGCAATCTGCTTCGACATAATCCAAGTTGGCTACTTTCACAGGCAGCCTGCACAAGCCTTCCCCTCTCCCAGGTGTAGTTGTAAGTGCACATCTATTTCCCCACCAGAATGGCAGCTTCTCCAAGGTTAGGGAAAGTTCTGTAATTACCCTCACATTTACCTACAGTGCCTGCATGTAATATAGCAGATTGTTACAACAGTGCATTCCAATCCTACAACTACCACTGGTAATGGAGTCACCTTGAGTCACTGAGGCACTTAACCTCTCTCTACCTCCATGTTCTTATCTACAAAATGGGATGTCAATGTTTTGACCTTATGTTTCCATGAGGATTGAATTAGTATAAAATGTGATTAGAACAGGCTCGGCGCCCGTAGCTCAGTGAGTAGGATGCTGGGCACATACACCAAAGTTCATGGGTTTGAATCCAGCCTGGGGCTGCCAAACAAAAATGACAAACTACCAAAAATAGCCAGACATTGTAGGGGTCGCCTGTAGTCCCAGCTACTTGGGAGGCTGAGGCAAGAGAATCGCTTAAGCCCAAGAGTTAGAGGTTGCTGTGAGCTGTGATGCCATGGCACTCTACTGAAGGTGACATAGTGAGACATAGTCTCAAAAAAAAAAAAAAGTGATTAAAACAGGGCCGGGCATGAAGTATTACATACGTTAACTACCACAGTATTAACTGATCTATCATCAGCCTTTGATACCATGCGCACCAATTTTCTAAGGACTAAGCCAATCTCAAATAAATCCTATGCCTTTCATGCTTTTGTATAATATATAAGCCAAAATACTTTAAAAATCAAAATGTCAAAGAATAATCTCTTGATACTACACTTGAAATAGCCAAAAGGCCGAGAAGCAATAAGTATCTTCTCTTGATGAGTCAGATCTCAATTGTAAAAGTTGTATAGCAGAACATAAGTTGACATGTAGGTTTTTACAAATGACTATCTGTGTTGCCACTTGCAAGTGTGAGACATAAAAGCTTCACCATCTCCTGCATTCAGCCAGACGGAATATTTTTATCACAGGTCCTCCCTGGAGAACTCGATTTGAGCTTTTTGATGGGTCCATTTTCATTTCTAGATCATTTAAACTCCAACTCCTTCCTCTATCAAGTAACATCATCAGAAACTTAGCCCTCCCACAGAAATCCCTTCAACAATTATACTGTGATGATGTGTTTGGTTTTTTGTCAAAGTTGGATATAAGAAATGGCCATAGGAAGTCTCCATTTTACAAATTTCACAAATGAAAAATTCCAGGAGACAATGTATCTCTCTTGAAAAATGGTGGTTTGCTAATAATAATTATAGTTCAGGGATTCTTGAACTAGACTGTGTAGTAGAATCATCTGGAGAGCTTTTAACAACTTATGCTCAGGCCTTTCCCTGTAGTACTTAAGTGAGATCCTGGGGATGGGGCTCAGGTATTGATCGTTTTGGAAATGTTCTCCAAGGGATTCTAATGTCCACCTTGCCTTGAGAATGTGTTTATCATTTCACGTTTTTAAAAATACCTTGTGTTCCAAGAAATTTAAACCTAAATTCCTTATACTAATTAGAAAAGATGTTTCATATACTTTATTCCTCACCCTCCATAGTTTATTTTTTTTTATTTGTCTTTTTAACAGTTAGATACGCCTTAAAAGTACCTCAAGTTACTTTTGGAAGCAGGTAGAGAATGAAGCCTAATTTTACTATTTATTTATTTGAGACAGAGTCTCACTCTGTTGCCCTGGGTAGAGTGCTGTGGCATCATCATAGCTCATAGCAACCTCAAACTCTTGGGCTCAGGCAATCCTCTTGCCTCAGCCTCCTGAGTAGCTGAGACTACAGGCACCCACCCCCATGCCCAATTAGTTTTACTTATTTATTCATTTATTTTTTATTAAGTCATGTAGACATAGATCATAAATATTTATGCATAAGTGCGGGCATAATGTGTTGATTTTTTAATACAATTTGGAGTGCTTACATCAAACTAATTAATATAGCTTTTACCTCATTTACTTGATTATTGTGTTAAGACATTTATGTTAGTTTTTGTTTTTAGTAGAGACAGGGTCTGGCTCTTGCTCAGGCTGGTCTCAAATTCCTGAGCTCAAGCAATCCACTCGCTTCTGCCAATCAGAATGCTAAGATTACAGGTGTGACCCACTGCTCCTGATCTGAAGCCTAATTTTTAAAAAGATCATCCACAAAGTCACTAAAATCTTTCTAAACCTGTTAGAATTTAACTTTATCCATACGTGTATTCTCTAGTGCCGTGATTTTCAACCGGTGTGTCATGGCACACTGGTGTGCTGTGAGAGGATCTTAGGTGTACTATAAAATTTTTAAAGATCATTAATTTATTTTCAAAAGAAGTTCAAAGCACAGTAACATAATTTAAGGGAGGAACATAATTTAGGTGTGCTATATAAGTTTATAGATAGGTTCAAGCGTGCCGTGAGATAAAAAAGGTGGGGAAACACTGCTGTAATGTGTGAACACTTAAGGTGTTCAAAAACAAAATTCCTGTCTTGGCGCCTATAGCTCAAGCAGCTAAGGCACCAGCCACACACACCAGAGCTGGCAGGTTCGAATCCAGCTCGGGTCTGCCAAATAATGACAACTGCAACCAATAAATAGCTGGGTATTGTGGTGGGCGCCTGTAGTCCCAGCTACTTGGGAGGCTGAGGCAAGAGAATCGCTTAAGCCCAGGAGTTGGAGGTTGCTGTGAGTCGTGATGCCATAGCACTCTACCCAGGGCGACAGCCTGAGCCATGTCTCAAAAAAAATGAAAATAAAAACTCAGAGGAATTTTTTTTTTTTTTCACCCAGAGCCTCAAGCTGTCGCCCTGGGTAGAGTGCTGGGGCATCAGGCTCACAGCAACCTCAACCCCTGGGCTTAAGCAATTCTCTTGCCTCAGCCTCCCAGGTAGCTGGGACTACAGGCGCTCAGTACAATGCCTGACTATTTTTTGGGTTATAGTTGTTTGGCAGGCCTGGGCTAGATTAGAACCTGGCAGCTCTGGTGTATATGGCTGGTGCCCTAGCCGCTTGAACTACAGGTGCCAAGCCTCCTCTGAGTTTCAAATGCTGGATCCTAGTTCTAATGTTCTAGGATTTACTAAATAAGTTTTGTGTGGGTTTTCAATTGCCACATAAAAGATGACCACAAAATAATGGCTTAAAACAACATCCATTTCTACAGGTCAGAAGTGCAAGCAAAGCTCCTCTGAGTTCTCTGGTCAGGGTCTCAGGAGAGGGAAATCAAGCTGTCTGCTGGGCCAAGTTCTCATCTGGAGGCTCAACTGGAGAAAGATCATTTTCCAAGTGGCTGTTGGGGCCGGGCAGGAGTGGGGAAGAGGGACAGAAGTTCTGTTGCTTTGAGTCTCTCACTTCAGGAAAGGCCTATGCCTTCTTTTAATGGCCTCTCCTGATGAGGCCAGGCCCACCCAAGATAGCTCCCTTTTGATTTAGTCAAAGTCAATTGCTTAGGGCCCTCAATTACAACTTGGCAAACATATGGCAAACGTTTACTTTTGCCATAATCTGTTAGAATCAAGTCACAGTTTTCACCTGCACCAAGGGCGACTATACAAGGACTCACTGAGGGTCACTTTAAGGTTTATCACCCTGTTGTACATGCTGGAGAAGCTTCTCTATCCCAATCCAGATTGAAATAATCTTAAAAATCTGTTTATAAATAAAAGCAGTTCCATGTGCCTAATCATTTTGTGTCCTTTTCTTGTAGGGAAGATTCAGCTTTGTGGGAGCCTAATGCACTTACAATAGGAAATACCCTTTTGAAAACACAGCCTCCCAGCTGTAGGTGTCCCTGTGTCTTGGGGGGAGGTGGTGCTTGTGTGTTTCTAATGTCCTCTGTAAGACACACCAGCTTTCCGTTATGCACCAGGCTATTACCGGGGAGGACAAGCTATTTCTGCTTCTGTTAATGAGCAGCATCTGACAGCTCAGAGCTGGTTTTAATTTAAATTATTTATCCTAATTTTGAATTTTTTTAATAAAACCTTGTCCATACTTTTACTTCATGTATTAGTTTTCTCTGGCACCATTACAAATACCACAAACTGATGGCTGAAACAACAGTTTGTTTCTCACGGTTTGGAGGTTGGGAAGTCTGTGATCAAGGCATTGACAGAATTCATTTCTGAGGCTTCTCTTCTTGGTTTGCAGATGGCCACCCTTTAGCTATGGCCTTTCCACTGTGGGGGGAACCTCCTGGTATCTCTGTGTGTCCAAATGATCTTTTCTTTTTTTTTTTTTTTTGAGACAGAGTCTCACTGTGTCACCCTGAGTAGAGTGCTGTTGCATCATAGCTCACAGCAACCTCAGATTTCTGGGTTCCAGTGATCTTCTTGCCTCAGCCTTCTGAGTAGCTAGGAGTACAGATGCCCATCAAAACACCTGGCTAGTTTTTCTATTCTTAGAAGAGACAGGGTTTCACTCGTGCTCAGGATGGTCTCAAACTCTTGAGCTCAAGCCATCCACCCACCTCTGCCTTCTAGAGTGCTAGGATTATAGGCGTGAGCCATGGCGCCCAGCCCAAATTTCCTTTAGGACCCACTGTAAAGGCCTCATGTTCACTTTGTTGCCTCTTTAAAGGCCCTATCTTCAAACACAGTCATAGTCAAGGTCCTGGAGTTAGGTCTCCAACAAAACACATGAATTTGAGATTTTCCATTTTCCTGCCTCCTCACAGTTATTTGGAACACTCAGATGTGTCTCCATCTATGTTGTATTTCATTATGTATTAGAGTTTATTAATCTCTAAGCCTTTTGTTCCTGCCCTCAAGGAACTTGTAACATAAACCAAACACCAGAGACAACTAGGAAATAATACAATGAAGTAGGTAATTGCCTGGGCATGGTGGCTCACACCTGTAATCTCAGCATTTGAGAGACCAAGGTAGGAGGATCACTTGAGGCCAGGAGTTCAAGACCAGTCTGAGCAATAGAGTTAGACCTCTGTCTCTACTAAAAATAGAAAAATCAGCCAGGCATGGTGGTGTGTACCTGTAATTCCAGCTACTTGGGAGGCTGAGGCAGGAGGATGTTGGAGCCCAAGTTTGAGGCTGCAGTGAGCTATGATCACACCACTGCACTCCAGCCTGGAGAATAAAGTGAGACCCTGTTTTAAAAATAATTAATTAATTAGCTACTAGTTTGACAACATGGATTCTAGAAGTTCAAAGATAGAGCAGGAATCGAAGGCTTGGAGGCTACTTGTGTTCTGGGAGACCTCAGAGCAGGAGAGGCCTGATATTTAAATAGTGGTTCCACGCCTTAACACTATGTCAGAATTACCTGGGGGACATTTAACACTACTGGGCCTGACAGTTTTCAGTTTAACTGGGCAAGCTGAGTCCTTTCCACTGAAATTCTCCAGGTCGTTAGAATACACCATTGGGGTTGGGGACTCCATTCTGTCCATTCAGACAGAAGAGGGTAAGGAGGACATTCCAGGTAAGCAGAAAGATAGAAGCAGAGGCCCCAGAGGAGTGACCTGGAAGAACATGCCAGGCGCTGAGGATGTTGTGGGGCTCATGCAAAATAAGTTTACTGTAGGGATTGAGGAATCCCCCTCCAACAGGAAAGATGGAAGAGAGAAGGCAGGTTGGCAAGGCCATTTAGGTGTTATCACACACAGGGGTGAGACCCCCAGGGCATGGGGCAGAAATGCAGAACCAGGTGTAGGAAACACTGGGAAAGAAGGATCAGCGGACTTGCAAGTGGATAAGCTATAAGTCAAATAAATATGGGAGAGGAAGGAAAAGGAAGGATATGATCTCAAGTTTTCAAGGCTGATACAGAATATGCTATAAATAAAAATAAATTAGTAAAACAAATTGTTGGTGCAAAAGACACGACTTTTGCCAGATCAGGAGCTTCTCTGTTGTAACCTTCCTAAAATCAGGACTAACCTCTGATTTATTCACACATAGCATAATGTCGCGTCTGTGACACCTACTCGGAACACTTTGGTTGGACAGAGTTAAATGAGATGACACTGGAATATGCAAGTAGACACCCAGGTGTAAAATGGAAAACATTCTGATGGAAAGTCAGAATTACAACCTGTAAGTGGGAATTGAGGCCTTGAGCCTGACCAAAACTCTTGCGATAGATTCACCTTCTCTGATGAGTATTATTAGTCGGCTCTTCTGTGGCGCGTGCTTATGTCATGGATGGCCGTCACTTGTGCCATCCGACTTTTCTCCCTTTCCTGGTAACAGATCCTCAGTTTTCCTTCAGAGAACTCCCTCCTGGGGCTAAATGTCTTGGGACCATCAACATGTCTGCTCCACTCTGGCTGGGGTTGCAAACCACCAGTGGAATGGTAGGCCTCACGCACCACATTAAATCTCTTCTCATAACTTTCTGGACCACCGTGCCTTTCATCCACCTCCTTCTTTGAATGCCACAGCTCCCACAGCAACAAAACAAAAACACATTATGTTCCCAGTTTGAGAACAGCTTCCATCCTTTTTTTTTTTTTTTTTTGGACACAGACTCACTCTGTTGCCTAGGCTAGAGCAAGCTCAAAATCTTGGGCTCAAGTGATCCTCTTGCCTCCCGCGTATCAGTGACTATGGGTGCCCACAACGCCCAGCTAATTTTTCTATTTTTAGTAGAGACAGGATCTTGCTCATGCTGGTCTCAAACTCCTGAGCTCAATGGATCCCTCTGCCTTGACCTCCCAGAGTGCTAGGATTACAGGCATGAGCCACTGTGCTTGGCCAGTGAACACTTAAAAAATAACTAAGAATGCTCTCTGCATTACTGAAACCTGTATGGGAGAGTCTGCTTCTCTTGCATGTGAAAGAATCAGATAATTCTTGGCTTTGGAAGTTTGGGTTTTCATTGGGCTGAGACATAAGCCTTTCATAGACATCCCTTATAAAAAAACAAACACCCCTAAAAGCAACTATGTTACTAGCCGTTTATGCAACACTTTTCATCTTCACAGCATTGCAGACATTAAAGAGTAAGCTGTCAGTTCTTCTCAGATGAGAACAAGTGCTTTGGTGGGGGATACAATACTGTCCTGTCCCTCAGACCTAAACCATGAGCCCTGCTTATAAACAGTGACTGAAAAGATGACTTCTTATGAGAAGGGAGGGGCGAGGGAAAGAAGAGAAAGAGAAAAGAGAAGAATCTTTTTTTTCTATTTTTCATCTAGTGAATAACTGGAGTAGGGGATGATGGTTTAGAGAAAACCCTCTGGGCTTTGCTCAGGCACTGCTTCTGTTTGTCCTCCACCGTAGAGAAGTTTCCAAAGAGCAGTGGTTCCCAGGCGTCCCCCCAGTTGTGGTGCTGCATCTTTTGTGTTCTGCCTTTGTGTTCCTGGAAGTTCCTCACTCCAAATCCAGGTGCGGCCTGACCTGCCAAGGCAATCACTTGGAGTGTGTGTGCACAAGCACGGCATCTACTCCTGTTCTTGCCCTCTAGGCCCCTGCTCTCTTACTTCGGGGGTGCTGGGAGGAGATAAATAATGAGCCTGATGTTTCACAATGATGTGGCTGGAGAGAACTCAGTGAGATTAAGGGCTGATTTACACTGTCTTAAGAAACCATCCCGTCAAAGGGAAGACGAGACTCCACCTGTCAGAGAAATTGTTGGCTGAACTTCTTAGCAGGGAGGCACCCTGTGAACTGTAAATAAAGGCTGGGTTTGAAGGTGGAAGCCAAAGTCTTCCCACACGTCCTCCTCAGAGGCCACTGTATCGCAGAGTTTTGTCACCCACAAGAGCCTTCTGGGCCCTGATCCTCTCAGTCAGTTCTGTCCACACCGGGGCTATGACACAGAAAGTCCAAGTCCTTCAACAAGTCCCTCACCCCACTTCTCACATGTCCTCCTGGTGCAGGTGGAGCCGTGGGGCCCTGCAGAAACCCTACACAGCAAGCCTTTCTTAAGACTAATCTTCTGGCACGCATTTGTACACTGGGACATAAAACAAGAATTTTTTTTACTAGAATCCTTTTCTTATAAGTTCAGGAAATTTTACTAAACCTACTTTTAATTTATGAAATTTCACATTGGATAAAACCAACAATTGTAAGGCACGAAACATCTTCAGTTGCTATTTGTGTGTTGACACATACATGTATCCAGGTAACTTTTCCTAGACACTCCCCACATGTGTGTGCCCCTATTCCACCACAGGATTGTAAACCTGCCTCCTCAAGGTCGGGGATTATGCCCTCCTAACAGTCCAGGGCTTTAAAAAACTTAAACTACAGGAACCAAAGCAGTGAGAAAAGGGAGTATTAGAGGAAAGAAATGTAGCAACAGCTGAAGACTTAAGAGCAAGTGCAAATCCTAAAATGTTCCACTGCTTCCGATGTCATTCCCAGTGGCCACACAGCTGCAGTACGATCCTGCTCCAGAGTTGAGCACAGCAGCAGCAAACTGCAGCCACCCAGAGTGGACACAGAAGCTTTTAGGTTTTCAACTTTTTTTTTTTTTTTTTCAGGTTTATAGTTGTTTTCTTCAAAATGGAGAGAAAACTGAATGATCTACTTAATCAGAATCCAATCATACCAGAATACAAGAGCTCAAAGCGCAGTCACACAGATTCACTATTGCTTCAAGCAGAAGAGACTCCAGGAAGCCAGAAGCTGAACTGAAGGCACAGGATGACACCACACATGCACCTGTGAGCCTCATCACTGAGCTTCAGGGCAGGACAACTGATGACACCACACATGCACCCGTGAGCCTCGTCACTGAACTGCAGGGCCAGGACAACTGATGACACCACACATGCACCTGTGAGCCTCCTCACTGAGCTGCAGGGCCAGGACAACTGATGACACCACACATGCACCCGTGAGCCTCGTCACTGAACTGCAGGGCCAGGACAACTGATGACACCACACATGCACCCGTGAGCCTCCTCACTGAGCTGCAGGGCCAGGACAACTGATGACACCACACATGCACCGGTGAGCCTCCTCACTGAGCTGCAGGGCCAGGACAACTGATGACACCACACATGCACCTGTGAGCCTCCTCACTGAGCTGCAGGGCCAGGACAACTGATGACACCACACATGCACCGGTGAGTCTCCTCACTGAGCTGCAGGGCAGGACAACTGATGACACCACACATGCACCTGTGAGCCTCCTCACTGAGCTTCAGGGCAGGACAACTGATGACACCACACATGCACCTGTGAGCCTCCTCACTGAACTGCAGGGCAGGACAACTGATGACACCACACATGCACCTGTGAGCCTCCTCACTGAGCTGCAGGGCCAGGACAACTGATGGCACCACACATGCACCTGTGAGCCTCGTCACTGAGCTGCAGGGCCAGGACAACGCAGAGGCTGCCGGGCTTCTAAGGCGAATCGACCTAACTGATGTAAGGATAAAGAAGATGGGTGGTGGCTTGAATGGTGAGAAAATTATTAATACTTGAAATACTTCTAGAACAGAAGTAGAAGTGACATTCCAAGTCTTATTTTTTTTTTTTATATATTTCCAAACTTGTTCCTGTACTTGCTAAATAGTTCATGAAAACAAAAAGAACTTCTATCAACAGCCTCCAGTACAGTTTTTCCAGAAGGCTGTGTATGTTTTACGTGTAGAAAAACTTTAAAGGACTACAGACTGATTACAGTCTCTACAAACCGGCAGACTTCAGGTTATTGTTCTGCGGTTTTTGAAGTAGCATGATTAAGGGGTGAGCAGCGTATGCTTTGGATTTGGGCATGCTAGGTTTGAATCCTAACACTGTTACTTTCTGATTATCTAGGGCAAAACATCTGAGCTGCAGATTCATCTTCTATAAAATGAGGGAAATTACTGCCTAATTCCCATGGCTATAAAGTTAAAAATTAGATACTATATATAACTCAGTTGGCATTCCTTATCCTAGAATTTTTTTTAAATAGTCAGGGTCTTCCTCTATTACCCAGGATGGAGTGTAGTGGTGCAATCACAGCTCACTGCACCCTCAAACTTCTGAGCTCAGGAGACCCTCCTACTTTTACCTCCCATGTAGGGGGCACTACAGGTGTGTACCACCACATCTGGCTAATTTTTATTATTTTTTGTTCAGGCTGTTCTCAAATTCCTAGGCTCAAGAGTGATCCTCCTACCTTGGCCTCCCAGAATGCTAGGATTATAGGCGTGAGCTACCATATTCAGCCTGATTTCTGCTTATTTTTTAATGGACATAATCCTTAATCACCAACAAGAGAAACAGCCTAGTAGATGGGAAAAATTTATTAACCCAGAAAATGCAGATCAAAATGAGACTTAAAAACAAAAATTTTCGTAAAGTCTGCTGAACTCAGGGGGCCCATGCTACAGGCCATTGCCTGCAGAACAAAGCAAGCATATTCATCCCAACCCTCCAAAATCAACAGCTGTAATGCTTTCTCTTTAGAAAGTAGAACTGGGCTCAGCACCTGTAGCTCAGTGGCTAGAGCACCAGCACCAGCCAAATCCACCAGAGCTGGCAGGTTCGAACCCAGCCGGGGCCTGCCAAACAACAATGAAAACTACAACCAAAAAAATAGCCGGGTGTTGTGGTGGGTGCCTGTAGTCCCAGCTACTTGGGAGGCTGAGGCAAGAGAATCGCTTAAGCCCAAGAGTTTGAGGCTGCTGTGAGCTGTGACATCATGGCACTCTACCCAGGGCGACATAGTGAAAAAAAAAAAAGTAGAACTTTAAGGACAAGCTAAGGAATCACACAGGTATTCATTTTCTAAATTCAAGACAAACTTGAGATACCTAAAAGAAAGAACAAATAATGCCAATAAGACAAAAAAACAATTCACGGCTGATCTTCAGGCAGGTGTACATGATACTGGCATTTAGAAGAGTATTTCCTGCATATTATCCTATATTTAATATTAACATCAGGATAATCAACTACAATTAAATATACTAAGGAAACAATGTAAATCACATTTTTAAAGTAAAGGGAGACTTGAGCTCCATAATATCCTTAGCAATAGTAATATGAAAATTTAGTAAGTTTTACACCAGGAATTGTACTGTTTATGAACTGTAAAATCTTGCTTGGGTCTTTTTATTCTATAGTCTGAATGTTTTCAGTTTGTATCAAACACATTTACATTTTTTTAAAAACTTAGTGAAGTATCATCCTAATGCTAGCTTGCAGAGCTAAACTTAAGTCAACTCATGATACCACAGTCCTCTGTCACAGGTTGGTAAGATACCCAGGAACACTTAAAAGCAATAAAAATATTTTTTAAACAATTGTACCCCAAACAATTGGCCTCAGAAATGGTGTTTGATATACTGAGGACAAAGATCACAACTTTATCTTTGTATTTAGTGTTTTACATAGTAATATCAAGCAATAATAACTGTGAAACCACACAAAAAGCTGTAGATTTTGAAATAACAAAAAAACAAAATTATCTTTCATCATTCTATGTAATTTGCATTAAATGCACAGAAAGGGGAAACTCTGCTCCATCTGTCTTTGTATCTCCCCACAGGAAGCACTCTCCTATGTTCTTGTACGTTGAGAAACATACGTACCTTCAATGAGTGAAATATTCTTTGATACCACATTAGATAGATACCCTGGGAAACTGTCATGTCTATATCCTTCAAATAGCCTGGTAACGTAAAATAATACAGAAAAAAACCTTTAGCAGAGTTGGCACATAGTAGGCCCTTAGTAAATTAGGTATCATTGCTACCCCTACCATCACTTAGGGCACTGAAGAATAATTACTAAAATGGTGACCTTTAGGCTGGGCAAGGTGGCTCACGCCTGTAATCCCAGCACTCTGGGAGGCCAAGGTGGGCGGATCACCTGAACTCAGGAGCTCAAGACCAGCCTGAGCAAGAGCGAGACCCCCATCTCTACTAGGAATAGAAAAATTGGCTGGGTGTGGTGACAGGCGCCTGTCCCAGCTAGTAGTCCCAGCTACTTGGGAGACTGAGACAAGAGGATTGCTCAAGCACAGGAGTTTGAGGTTGCTGTGAGTTACGATGATGCCACAGCACTTTACTCAGGGCAATAGAATGAGAGTCTTTGTCTCAAAAAAAAAAAAAAAAAAAAAGGGTTGGCGCCGGTAGCTCAAGTGGCTAAGGTGCTAGCTGCATGCACCAGAGCTGGCAGGTTCGAATCCAGCCGGGGCCTGCCAAACAACAATGACAACTACAAAAGATAGCTGGGCATTGTGGCGGCCGCCTGTAGTCCCAGCTATTTGGGAGGTTCAGGCAAGAGAATCACTTCCAGGGATCCTCAAACTTTTTAAACAGGGGGCCAATTCACTGTCCCTCAGACCATTGGAGGGCCAGACTATAGTTTAAAAAAAAAAAAAACTATGAACAAATTCCTATGCACACTGCATATATCTTATTTTGAAGTAAAAAAACAAAACGGGAACAAATACAATCACACCGCCTCATGTGGCTGGCAGTTTGTAGTTTGAGGACCCCTGGCAAGAGTTGGAGGTTGCTGTGAGCTGTGATGGCACAGCACTCTACCCAGGGCGACAGCTTGAGGCTCTGTCTCAAAAAAATTAAAATTAAATGGCAAGCTTTAAAAAAAAGTGAATCTATCTCCCCTCAAATTCTATTTTTTTAATATGTCAAATTGTAATTAATAATAATGATAGTTTTACTAATGTACATTAAGCTGGTTATAATATACCCAAAATTTCATGACTATTTGATAATTCGAAAAGGCTTTACTGTTTCTTTTTTTTGAGACATAGTCTCATTATGTTACCCTCAGTAGAGTGCCATGGTGTCATAGTTCACGGCAACCTCCAACTCTTAGGTTTAAGTGATTCTCTTGCCTCAGCCTCCCAAGTAGCTGGGACTACAGGTGCCTGCCTCAAGGCCCAGCTATTTTTCTGTTGTAGTTGTCATTGTTGTTTTTAGCAGGCCTGGGCTGGGTTCAAACCCACCAGCCTGGTGTATGTAGCCAGCGTCCAAACCACTGAGCTTTCTTTTTTTTTTTGCAGTTTTTGGCCAAGACTGTATTTGAACCTGCCACCTCCAGCATATGGGGCCAGTGCCCTACTCCTTTGAGCCATAGGCGCTGCCCAAAAGGTGTTACTTTTTTAGCTACTATATATACCCAAACTGAAGCTAAACTGAAAAATTCTATGAAAATCCCCAAAGTAGGAAAATATTTTCTATAGTAATAAAAGATTCTACTTTTTAAAAGGAAAACTAATGATTAAGAGAGTACCTATTTCTGAGTAACAACTATAAATCTGCCCATTTACCTGATAGGTATAAAAATATCTGCATGCGAAAAATCTAAATTGATTGGGTCAAAAGAATAAGGTATTTCATAGAAAGTATTTTATTATCAGAAGAGTATGGTTTCCTATGTTTAAGAGCTATTTATTATGTTATTTTTACAAGTAGGAAAGTCCCTCCATTTATTCCCGGTGACATACATGAATATAAAAAGTTGCTGCAGTCCACACTGCCGGCCCCACCCACCCCGTGAAGGGGACAGGAAGCTGCGGCCTGTGATCAGGTCCTGAAGCGGCGATGGTTTCCTCTGTAACTGGGTCTTGAACTCTAGCACTCTAATCAGTCATCTTCCTGCTGATTTCTTTTCTGCCAATAGAAACGAAGTGTACGTTAAAATAGCACATTCTAATTGGGACATTTACTCAACCAAGATTGCTTCTTCTGTCAGCATCTGTAATTTTCTAGAGGTGCTAGCAAAAGATGTGACTGGAAATTATCATAGAGAAATGCACCTTAACTAGTTCATTAAACTAGTTTATCACCCTGGTACCTGGGCAAATTATTCCCAGGTGTTTGAATATTTTCTTTTCTTTCTTTAACACATGCCAACACCCCCCACAGAAACACACAGAAATAAAATATTTACAGCCCCCCTTGAGTGAAATCACCACCACAGTAGAGGTTTGGTCTTCTTGTGGCCCTATAACAATATATACATACTCTAGGAAAAATTTTCAAAAACTTATGTGTGTGTAGACGCTACAGCTAATTCAATAACACCTGTGCTGGATAATTTACATTCTCATTGACTGTCTTTCAGATTAATGGCCCCGTTACTATAAGATGCCAGCAGACATGAATGTATACCATAAAAACATTTTCTACCATTCTAATCAATGCATTATTTTATTCCTTCAGCTCACATTTCCTATTTCTTTATCAAACAACCTAACTCAGTGATGTGGTTCCTTTAATTCATAATCAGCAAATAAAAGTATAGGTGATACAAAACTAAAATGAAATATTAAAAAGCCAATCTGAAAGGATGACCAGTGTTCCAAATACATGTATACATTACCAGTTTGAGAAAATCTATTAGTTTGTGAGCATCTTCCCCAGTAGAGAGGTCTACGAAGTCCTTGGGCAGCCGGTAACTCAGGTAGGGGCTGGGCTGTACTGTGACCTCGCTGTTTGTGCAACGGAAAGCTGGAGAATCCTTTACAAACGAACAAAGGAAAGTATGCTAGTAATTTATTTTCAGGCCTATTCTCTGTGCTAAAAAAAGCCTAGCATAACAATTTCAACTCCATGTTCTCTTCCATACTAGATAATGAGAAATAAGACTCTGACGTAAAAGAAGGCACCAAGATTTTAAAATAATTCTACATATTCACTAGAAAATAAACACCAGGTATCTGGGAAACAGTACCATCATGAAGTGCTCAGTCAAGCCCTAAAGGCTACCTGGGTACAGCTGCAGTGTGCACAGACAGGGCGTGGGTCTCTTTATCCCAAGTGGGCCAGGGCCTAAGGCCAGTCATCTCTGGCCTCAAGCAAGCTCACATAGGCCAGGATGCTTTATAATATTATTTTCTCCAGGTGTGCAGTTGGGAAACTGTCTTAGAGAACAGTTAACAGTGAGGGCAAGTGAGTGCTTCCAATTCCCTAACACTTCTGAACTTCTTTTAAGTCATTTAACTTATTTATGTGTATCTTTCTCCTTGCCTATGTAAAACTGCAAATTCAAGTATCATATTAAAGAGCTTCACATTCTTTAGTGTACTTGCTTAGAGTCTTGCAAAGTGTATTTATAAGTTGTTTTGTACTAAAAAGGATTTCAGAGACAAAGACCTGCATGGTGGCAGGTATCTGGGTGAGGATGGAGCCCAGCAGAGAGACAGGCTGAGAACTAGAATGGATTGGGACCATGCAGTGCTACAAAGTAGGCTGTATCTTAATCAGACAGACCAATCATCTAACGAATAGTTAGGAAACATCTATTTTATGCTGGACCTTATTCTAGGTACGGGAGATAAATTGGTAAATAAGACTGGGAGACAGGAAAGCAAGCAAGCCAACAAGTTAAACAAGATCATTTCAGACAGTACAAAGTGTCATGGAAACAAAGAAACAGGGCAATATCCTGAGAGGATAACAACACAGGCCATCTTAGAAGTGTGGTTGGGAAAGACCTTGCTAAAGAAGCACCATTTGGGCCGAGGATTGAAAGGGGGATGAAAGCAGCCTCCTTAGGGTCTGGAAACAGAGAAAATAACCAGCGCAAAGCCCTTCAGGCAAGGGAGAGCTCTGAGTCTTGAGGAATAGGGAAGACCCAGTCTCTGTGTCCTGAGCAGAGGGAAGACAGCCAGGAGGTGATGCTGAAGGAAGCAAGAGCCAGTCCTTGTTCCCTTTTGTCATTCCCCAACCTCTACTAATTTTTTTTTTTTTTTTTTTTTTTTTGAGACAGAGCCTCAAGCTGTCGCCTTGGGTAGAGTCCTGTGGCATCACAGTTCACAGCAACCTCCAACTCCTGGGCTTAAGCAATTCTCTTGCCTCTGCATCCCAAGTAGCTGGGACTACATCCCACCACAATGCTTGGCTATTTTTTTTTTTTTGGTTGCAGCTATCATTGTTGTTTGGTGGGCCCAGGCTGGATTCGAATCCGCCAACTCAGGTGTATGTGGCTGGTGCTTAGCCACTTGAACCACAGGAGCCAAGCCCCCAACCTCTAGTATTTTGACGAACTGAATAAAAGATTTGGATGACAGAGTTAATCGTGCACCAAGTTGTTTGTAGCCAATAACTGTGTTCCTCATATTTAAAAATAACACCTGTGCTGGATAATTTACATTCTCATTGCCTATCTCTCAGATTTAATGGCCCCGTTACTGTAAGATGCCAGCAGGCATGAATCTCTTCATTCAGTAATTTGACAAAGAGAAATTGTGCCTGGCATTGTGCTGAGCCTTGCAGGTACACTGAAAACGAGAGACTATAGCTATCCTCAGGAACTTACAGCCTAACACAGGACACCGTCAACAGGCCATCTGAACAGTTTGGCAAGTGCCACCCTAGGGTAAATTGATCTGACTCAGAGCTGGAGGAAGGGGCCAAAGAGGACCTGGGACAGACTAATGATGAAAGGAAGTGCTGTATTTCAGAGATGAGCAAAAGACAAGATGCTCACAGTGAAGGTGAAGCAGCAGCCAGGAAGCAGGAAGAAACCCAGGGGAGAGCACGTGTCACCAGAACCAGGGAAGGAGTGCTGCAAGGACACAGGAGCGCAGGGCGGTCAAGTTCTGCAGAGATTCCAGGTGATGAGGACTGCAGCTCACGCTCTGGGAGTCACAGGAGTGCTGGAGACCTTGCCAAGAGCAGCTCTGTGGGGTGGCAGGGCAGAAGCCAGCTGGCAGGGCCCTGAGGAGCATGTAGGTGAGACAGGGAGAACGCATGGCAGCAAGGAGGGACAGCCATGGATGGAAGCTGCCTGTGACAAGGCACAACCACAGTGGAGGTTGAAAGAAGCAAGTCACAGGACAGCAGCAGTGAACCAGCGTGCTGCCAATTCTGTAAAACCGCATGTTCCCACCACAGATGGATGGAGAGCCGCTACCTGGGGAGAGGTGGCTTCCAGGGGGCAGCACTTCAAGTCCTGTTTCTAATTCTCTTCTCTTAAATGACCATATAAAACTCAAACTATTGTTTTTAAAAGATGTAACTGCCTACATAGCATAATCTCACTTTTTCAAAAGGTGTATGTGTGTGTGTGTAAATGCATGTTATGATTCAAAACATACACAGAAGTTCTTGAGGTGGAAAGCAGAGTTAGAGAGGATTTTATACTTTACTGTTAAAATGCACTTTTATTTATTGCTTTTTATGTATTACTTTTTGTAGGCAGAAAAGAAGCAATACAAAGTTGTTGTTTAAGAAAATTTTGGCTGTAAAGCTGAGAAAGAAGTAGCTGAGGTACGAAACGGGGTGGAACAAGGGTTTGTTTTTTTAATATGGGTGATGTTAGAACATGGCTAAGTCCCGATGGGTAGAGTGGACACAGACACAGACACAGAGTCTCACTCTGTCATCCTTAGCAGAGTGCTGTGGCATCATCACAGCTCACAGCAATTTCAAACTCTTGGGCACAAGCAATTCTCCTGCTTCAGTCTCCCAAGTAGCTGGGACTACAGGTGCCCACCACAACACCCAGCTAATTTTTCTATTTTTAGTAGAGATGGGGTCTCGCTTTTGCTCAGACTGGTCTTGAACACGTTGAGCTCAAGAGATCCTCCTGCCTTGGCCTCCCAGAGTGCTGGGGTTATAGGTGTGAGCCACAGGGCCCAGCCAAGTTTGTAGGTTTATGACAATTTAACTGAGAGAATTCCTAACAGTGGATTCTCTTTTCCTATGAAAAGGAACCTGTATTGAGAAGAAGGAAAGACAGGACCAGGGAGAAGGTGCGAACTAGCCACTCTGAGTAACAGAAGAGAAAGCTGGGGGTGGGGGAAGCTGTCAGGACACCAGGCCACCAACGTGAGGAGGCAGTGGTCTGTACTCAGGGTGTCACCTATCAGTGCTCAGCATCTGCGGCTGGCCTCAGACTAAGAACTGATCTTGGAACCAGATCAAATTCTTCTAGGTAGGCGTGAGAGAAAGAGCTACGAAAGGAAAAATAACTAGGAAAAAATGTAACTGAAGATCCTCAGTTCTTTATGCACAGTTAAATGAATGAATCAGAACACTCTTCCCTGAACACCTTACTGGGCAAGTAGCGCCAGTCGACCTGTGTTACACTACACACATCACAAGGGTCCCGGTTACTGCCCATCCACGTGTCTCAACAACAAGCAAGCAATCGGTGGAACTTAAAAATATGTTCCTTAAAAATGTTTTACCTGCTCCTGAGCATCTCCTTCACTAAAATCACCTTTCAAGTTTTTCTCAGATATCAGTTCCTCCCAAGTGAACAGCAGCGAATCTGTGACTTCGCCAAATGGATTAAAATCAATGAGCCACACCTTTCCCTGCAGTACAAGGAGACAGAAATTAACACAAAGTGAAAACCAAACACAGTATGTACTCTGGCTTCTTACAAAGATATTCTTCATATTCTCTCCAAAAAATAATCTTAAAAATCTGTAACTCATTTCAGGGTTACAGAAATAAGTAACCAGGGTTCCTTCAGGTACCATCTGAGGAAGGACCACCTGTGTAAACAGAGCAGACAGAGCTTTGCAGGGAAGGTCACCTGTGGATACAGAGAGAAGGGACCATGGAGGAAAAGTCCTACTGAAGACATATCCTCCGACTCTAGCTTCAAGTTGCATGGGAATTTTAAGTCAAAAACTGAAGCAGGACAAAGGAAAATTTTACAAAAAGCTATGGCAGAGCAGTCTGACCAAGGTGCCTTCCTGGGAGCTTTTGGTGCCGTTTCTGAGGGGATCTGGGCGAGGAAGCGCTCTGACTCCTACCAGCTGCTGTGAAGGGTGGGTGTTTTTTTTTAACATACTGTAAAAGTAGAGAAATGCTCAGTATTCTTCACATACTTTACATGATGTGTTCTGTCTGTATGACAGAGTCTGACAGCACATGAAGGGGGATGAAAGAAGGGTCTACCTTGCCCTGTTCTGAGACACAGGTGGGTAACCTGGTGGATTCACTTCAAGGAAAGATCACTTGTGACCTGGAGAGACCATGCTGGGGCAGAGCCAGTGCCTCTGAGGAGAAAGTGGCACAGTCCAGGCATAGCAGGATTGAGGAACGTGAGCCATCCTGCGGGAGTGAGAGCCCGAGGGCTTGATCACAAAGACCTGTGGGATGTGTCATGGATAAACGTTCCTTGAAATGTTTATCTTTGCTCTTCATGGTTTTTCTCACGGAAACATTCACATATTTGTGCCATTTTGTTCTTAGTAATTCCTTCTTTAAATAAACGTGCAGCTGTCATGTCTTGATCAGATGTGTGTGCGTAAAATTATATACACCCAAGGAGCGAGACTGCTGAGCTGGCTTTCTAGTGCTGTTCTCCAGGGTTAAAGCAAAATTTTAAGAGGATTTGCTTTGAACACCAAAAACCTCTAGTAAGTAGCACAGAACTGTCACAGGAAGTTTTCGCCATGCACCATTTTAAGTTTCTTATTTTATACAATCCCCAGAGGCACCTCCCAATCTCTCTTGCCACTTGGGCGGTCGCCTCACATCAACTCAGCACCCACTCCTAGGTTCTTAAACCATGAAAATAATATGTATCGATATCTTGGTATGCTGTTACCTTTATTTTTTAGAGCTATTATTATCTTTGATATACTGAATACTATTTTAATAAAATGGAAGTTTTTTTAGCCCCTTGACCCTTTCTAACTGACTTTTTATAACTGGTAAAATCATCCCATTAATAAAAGAAAAAAATGATTGTACCTATTAGTATAGAAATATTGAGCTCTATAAACTAAAAAATTGCCACATTGGAAAAAATCAACAAAATAAATTAAAGAACAAAACAAAGCCTCCGCCAGTTGGCAGAGTACACCCTATAGTTTAGAAGTCATCCTCTATAATAGAATAAAAATAAAGTAATATAAAAAACTCCGAAGATGGGGACTGTACAGCTGTAACATGTTTTTCATGTGACATCTCAGGCACAAACATCCTGAGAAATCAGTTCTGTTTTTAGACAATCCATAAGAAAAGTGCAGTCAGACTAACAGTCCTTACACCTACCAAGTGACATCCGCCTACCCCTACTGGTCTTGAGGTACCAGACACTGTGTTAGGCATTGGGGTATAAAGATCAGTAACAGAATCTATTCTTTCCAGAAGCTCAGGCTAGATCAGAACAGACCATCCTATTCCCCAAGACCACCCAACAGTGACAATGATCTGGGAGGCAGGTGGATGGTGGAAGGAAAAGCAGACCATTTCAAAAGAAAAAAAAAATGACACTCGCAGGTGCCAAGGCCACGCAGTGCTGCCCCCTCCTGGGAAGAGGCTGCTGTGGCTACAGTGTAAAACCCATAAAGCCTCCAAAATATAGTTGGCTAAGGTAACTTTAAAAGCCTCCTGTTCCAAACAGGATGAAATTCATGTTAAAACAATCCTTCTAAATGTATAAATGATTATGAAAAAGGAAGGGGAATCCTTAGGGGCCTGAAATAAAGACGAATCTGTAAAACAGAGCTAAGTGTATAAACTAAGGCTGTGGGGACCTTGGGGAGGATTTCCTCCTGAGAACTGAAGGGTGTAGGCTTTAACGTATACACGTGCCCAGGAAATGGCCACAGGAAGGGAATCAGAACTCAGAAGTGAACTGCAGGGGCTGCAACCTCAGTAAAGGAAATGTGAGAAAAAGATTCTGAAGACTGGAATCAGAGTCAATGATGCTGTCTTTCTCTGACTGGGTTTGGGGAAGAAGGTCAAAGCAAACAAGAAATTTAAAATTTAGTAAAAGGAAAAAGACCAAAAAAAGAAATTTAAAATTTAGGACCTTTGAGATTCTCACAAATAATAAAACAAGCTCACTCAAGAAGAACTCAAAGTGAAATAAGTAAACTGATTTACAAAACCAAAGAGGAACGATCAACATGAATGGGAATCTGCAAATAAAACAGGGATTCAAGACCTAAGAACTTGGGAAAATCCTTCTCAGTCTGGAAAGACAAAATAAAATAATGGCACTTTAACAACTAGGGAGAATCTACAAAAAGACTAAGTTGGATCCATACTGCATACCAAATAGACGAAGGAACAAATGCAAAATAGACCAAAGATTTAAAAGTAAAACAAGAAATCATAAAAGAACCAGGCAAAAAGCAAGGGGGGGGGAGATGATTTTTATAAAATTATGGCCCAAATTCAAAAGTGATAAAATAAATATTTCATCTTCTTCATAACAAGAGACTAATGAGAAACTAAAGTAATCACAAAAGCCCAATCACTTCAATACATAAAGAGTTCTTGTCTTTTAAGAAAAATAAGGCAAGAGAAAAAGGGCTGGGTGAGGTGGCTTATGCCTAAATCCCAGAACTCTAGGAGGTCAAGGTGGGAGGATCCCTTGAGCTCAGGAGTTGAAGACCAGCCTAAGCAAGACTAAGGTAGAACTTACTCTCAAATTATACATAAAGGTGCCACCCTTAGTAGACACTCTAATATCAAATATAATATATGTAAACTAAGCTCACAGTTAAAAACAGAACCCAGGGTGGCGCCTCTGCCTCAGTGGGTAGGGCGCTGGCCCCATATACTAAGGGTGGCGGGTTCAAACCCAGCCTCAGCTGAACTGCAACAAAAAAATAGCTGGGCAATGCGGTGGGTGCCTGTAGTCCCAGCTACTCATGAGGCTGAGGCAGGAGAATCGCCTAAGCCCAGGAGTTGGAGGTTGCTGTAAGCTGTGTGGCCACAGCACCCTACCAAGGGCAATAAACTGAGACTCTGTCTCTACAAACAAAACAAAACAAAACCAAACCCAGGGATTAAAAAACCAGAACCTACTAATATGCTATTTAAGATATGTGCCATACACCTAAAACATAACAGCTAAAAATAAAATGATGGAAAAAGATAAATTTTAAGACCCAAAAAGAAAACTACAATAATATTATGAATATCAGACAAAACAGTCTTTAATGCGAAATATGCAACAACATTAATAGGGATAAGGAAGGTCCTTGCCTAATGATGAGAATTCCCTAGGAAAATGTAACCATTCTAAACTAGCATTTGTCTAAGAACACAATCTCAAGTAATAACACAAAAAACTCACAGAAGTAGGAAGCCAGAGATTTTAACATACCTTGTTCTGTAACTGATGAAGTAGACAAAAAGTTAGGAAAGATACACTTTCATGGTTTTCAAAATTGTTAGCACTTTTTGTTTATTTTAATGTGGAAAAGTTGAAACATACCCAAAAGTAGATGAATAGTGTAAAGAACCCCATGTTCCTCTCACTCAGTTCCAACCAATTATCAATTCATGGCCAATTGTTTCATCTATATTCCATCCATTTCCACCAATCTATTACTTTAAAAAGTTTCTCAGGTATCATTCCATCCATAAAAATATAGAAGACTTTAACAACATTATTATAAGCTTAATCTAAAGACATCTCTAGAATACTTCACACATTAGAACCTGTACTTTTTCCCCCCAATCACATATAGAGCATTTCAAAATTACAAAGCTGATCACAATACCAAGACTTAAAATCATTGCTTTCCGTCCATAAAGCAATGAAATTGGAAATTAATAACAATATTCACAGCTGAGAACATAGGAAAGGACCAGAATAACTTTTTAAGAATCTAAGTCATTCTTAATTCTTATTGTTTATTATCATCATTTAAGGAGCTTCCTGAAATGCATGGTCCAAGGCTACATCTCAGACCTGCTGGGTGGGCCACTGCTTTGACTACTAGCATCTACCAAGACCACGTTAACTTGCCCATCCACAATCAGAAATGAAATACATCAAAGTGTTGCCAAGTCTACACATATTTCAGCTGTATTTCATGTAAAAAACCACCAAAGAACAAGAATTAGTTTTCTACAAGAATAGCCACAGAATTAAATATTCAAGGAAGTGCCTAACAAACTCTGATAGCAGTGCTATTGAATAAATACAAGTGAGTGTTATATCATGGTTTGAAACTCTTCTCAGAAACTATCAGGATGTTTACACTGGCATGTTTCATGCTTTTAGAAACCTAACTAGTTTCAGGTCTGTAAGATCACAGCAGTAATTATTTACACCCTTGTCCAACTTCACTTAAGACATTCATAACTCCTTACCAAGTTAAAAATTTGCATTTATCTGTCAGCCTTACTGAATTACAATAAACCTGGACATTGACCAGGGATATACTGGGAGACCTTGAGAATTTCCAACATTTCCAAATATAACCGTATACAATGTAACTGCCTCCGTGTGGGCATGTATACAATACATACATACCTCACAGGAATGAGATACTGAATGAAATAAGAATAAAGCCCTTCTACATACTGAGAATATTTAGGACAACAGGCCAGGTTTACTCACTTACTCACATGACTGTTACCAGGCCATTCCCTGGAATGTGGAAATCTCTTGTCACTCCCACTTGAAAATCAGAAACTCCTCAAAGACAGATTATCTTATTTGAAGCTTCCTGCTAGAAGCATGGCATCTAGCACATTCCAGACTGCCAATAAACAATGGCTGCACAAGTGACCTCACTTGCTCAACATGGGTGAGTTAGAAGCAGAGGGAGGGCTGGAGTCCCGAGCCCCTGCTGGAGGTTTCTATCCCTCCAGCACAGAGACTTCCCGCCCTCTCTAAAGTATGTTTCCACACAGTTGAAACTCTGCCAAGTAACAGCCCTCCTTCTTCACCAAATCTCAATTGACAGCCACTCTTTCTAATAACTCTTAACAGACATCCTCCATCTTGAAGATAAAGAGCTGAACATACAGTGATGACTTTGAAATTAATAATAATTAAACCTTATTTTGGGACATGACCATACAAACGATGTCTCTTTACCCAAAAGATGATTTAAAGGTATCACACATCTCACTACAATGAGACTGACATAAGCATGTTGGGGGATGACAAGTATCCTGTCAGTGTGTGGGTAACAGACTGGAAAGCACAGCTGCTATCTTCTTAACAGATAAGTCAATACGCAGTAATTACCAGATGACACTTAGTGACCTAAATTTCTTTGAAAAGATTACATGTCTTGGACAATGAAATCTCTGTTATAGAAATTCTTAAATCCTTTACGCTTACATTTTCATTAAGAAAAATTTTTATCACCTTTGAGATTTAAAGAATAAATGTAAACTA
Organism: Loris lydekkerianus; assembly: GCA_963574355.1. Classification (NCBI taxonomy): domain Eukaryota; kingdom Metazoa; phylum Chordata; class Mammalia; order Primates; family Lorisidae; genus Loris; species Loris lydekkerianus. Next base: position 26,035 of record CAUYPK010018630.1, read on the forward strand.
GTCTATTCTTCATCTTTAGTCTATAAATAAAAGTGACTCAAGTCATGCTAGAAGTCTCTTTGTTGTCTGAAATAATTACCTAAATATCAAGTGAAAAATTCCTGGCCATATTTGAGTATGCAAACTGAACTATTTTAAGTAGGCCTAGACTGCTGATTAAAGTGTAAGTGAGGACGTTAAGATGGCCATTTACACTCCTGTTATGTGAACAATCCCTAAACCAGGGCACACAATTATCTTTTTTTCTTTTTATTGTTAAATCATAGCTGTGTACATTAGTGCAATCACCTGTACCCATTCTAAGATGCACCATAGAGCATTTTTTTTTTTTTTGGCTTGAACCCACCACCTCTGGCATATGGGGCCGGCGGCCTACTCCTTTGAGCCACAGGCGCTGCCCCCTAAGATGCACCATAGATGTGGCCCCACCCATTACCCTCCCTCCACCTAAACCTCCCCCCTCCCTTCCCCTTCCTTGGCCCTTTCCCCATAGTCTTGTGGTATAGTTGGGTTATAGCCTTCATGTGAAAGCTATAATTTAGCTCCATAGTAGGGCTGAGTACATTGGATACTTTTTCTTCCATTCCTGAGATACTCTGCTAAGAAGAATATGTTCCAGCTCCATCCATGTACACATGAAAGAGGTAAAGTCTCCATCTTTCTTTAAGGCTGAATAGTATTCCATGGTATACATGTACCACAATTTGCTAGTCCATTCGTGGGTCGATGGGCACTCGGGCTTCTTCCATGACTTAGCAATTATGAATTGGGCTGCAATAAACATTCTGGTACAGATGTCTTTGTTATATTGTGA